>CAUYQV010128844.1:0-99576 GCA_963574575.1 Galagoides demidoff | reverse complement strand
ATTTGAAATATTTTCATCAAACTGGTTAACATAGCCTTCACGGCATTTTCTTAGTTATTGTGTTAAGACATTTATATTCTTCACTTAGTAAATTTCACATGCACCCTTGTAAGATGCAGTGTAGGTGTGGTCCCACTGATTACCCTTCCTCTACCCATCCTCCTCCCTCCCCTCCCTCTCCTCTTTTCCCTTCTTCTTGGCTATAATTGGGTTATAGCTTTCATATGAAAGCTATAAATTGGTTTCATAGTAGGGCTGAGTACATGGATACTTTTTCTTCATATGCAGCCTTAAAGAAAGATGGAGACTTTACCTCTTTCATGTTTACATGGATGGAGCGGAAACACATTCTTCTGAGCAAAGTATCTCCTGTTAGCTTTCTATGATACCAGTTTATGATTAACCTTTATGGTCTGACCTCAAGATAATGCCAGCCACATATAGCTGTTTCCTAAGGGGATTTTTGAGCATGTAAAAATGCTACCATTTCCCCTTGGGGTCCCCCTCCTGCTAGGAAGACCGCTATTCTGTCTGTGGAGTAGGATCTGTTGCCTGTCTCTGTCTGTAAACCTTCTTCTTCCTAGTTGGCTCACACTTGACCCCTTTCCCAGGCAAAGCCAGAAAACCACCTGGCAAGTTACGGAGCTTTCCGCTCTTCCCCGGGACACCCCCTGCATCAATACCACATTATTTATTTTTTTAAAGTACTTCATAATTTCAGACTCTGAACTTAAGAATGAAACTTCTACTGTACTCCACAGTCATATATCCAATTTCTAATCCACATTTCAATTTGAAAGCTTAAGAGCATCTCAGATTTAGCATATTGAAGGAAGAATACTTAACTCCTATGCCTAAGAACATTTTCCTCCAAGCTTCCCTGTCTCAGAAAATTATTCTTTCATCTACCAATTTGCTCAGTCCCCAAATATGGAGTTGCTTTATACTGTTCCTTTTCTTTAAAAAAAAAAAAAATCACATATTCAATCTACTATTAAGTTACTTTATCTCAACATTCGCAATTTTCCAAAACCAACCACTTTTTACTATATCTCTTACCAACTATTTAGTCCAAACCACCACTTCATCCTTCATGGACCATTAAAATGATCTCCTAATTGGCCTTGCCATTTTTCCTAAAAATTATCAATATTATTCACACAGAAAGGAAGGCATCATTTAAAATCATGAACTAAATCACTTCACACCGTATTTATATCAATCCAATGACTTCCATTTCATATTTAATTTCAAACTTCTTACCATAGTCTTTTTTTTGAGACACAGTTTCACTACGTCATCCTCCATAGAGTGCCGTGGAGTCACAACTCATAGCAACCTCAAACTCTTGGACTTAAGTGATTCTCTTGCCTAAGCCTCCCAAGCAGCTGGGACACCCAGCTATTTTTTTGTTGCAGCTGTCATTGTTGTTTAGCAGGCTTGAGCAGGGTTCGAACCTGCTAGCCTGGGTGTATGTGGTTGGTGCCGTAGGTGCTACCATTATCATGGTCTTTAAAATTCTATTATCTCATGCACATTAAAAATCTGTTCATCACCCAATGGCTAGAATGATCCTTCTCAGATGTATTTCTTATCACATCCCTTCTTAAAGCATTCAAATGGTTTTATCACACTTAGATAAAAATCCAAAGTTCTTGCCATGGCTTTCAATCTCTCTGTTGTCTGTTCCTAGAACTCCCTATGGCAACATTTTACCATTCCTTCCCTCACTTACCATAATGCCTTGTACTGACTTTACTCCTTGCAACCTTCCCATAAACTTTCTTACATTAACACCATTATTGCCTTTGCAATTTCCATAATGTGAAGCTTCCTTACCTCATCATCTGCTTAAGTATCACTCCTCACTTTCCTCTTTGACTGCTATGTAGCATAATATTTCTCCTTTTGCTCTCCATAATACTCCATGTCCTTACCCTCCTTCTTTCCTTAAAAAACAAAACAATAAAAAATATATATGTATATATATGATTTTTAAGGAAGATTTTTTAAAAAGCAAAAGATCAGGAGGAAAATGCAAGAATAACTCTCTTGCCAAGATAAATAAGTGCCCTTTTGATCAAGATATTCAAGAAGATGTTCCATTCCTTATCTTTAAGTTTCATGAAGGACAGCTCTGTACCCACTGAGACTGCCAGGGCTCTTGGGTCCATAATGTGGATCCTCTTTTCCTTCATAGAAATCCTGTAAAAAGGACAGCCTTCTCTCGTCATCTCACTGATCTCCCTCTCATTCAATCCACTGATTACCATGTTTGGTACGCTCCTAACTCTGCTCACACTACCCTAGTGAAAGTCAATGTCTATCAAAAGAATAATTAAGTGGGATTGGACGTGTTGTAAAGTTTTCTTTTAACAAATGCTTTTCCAAAAGGAAATGAAGTTTTTTCCTAATAAAACATAAGAGAATAGGAGAACAAGTTTTAATAACAGCTACACTGGTTTCCTCACAGTCTGAAACAGAACATTTCCAGAAAAAAATCCAATTTGATTTGCATTCAAATTTCTTTTCCCTCAAGCCTATACTGCGTAAACTTCAGTTTGGATTAATGTGATCTCCTTTACATAAAAGGCTTCTTTTACATAACACTTCAAAATTATCATGCTATTAATAACCTCAAAATATGTTGATGAGGGTGTGATGAGCGCAAGCAACATTATATACAATTTGCAATAGATCTACATAGAGATTTGTGTAAATGAGGCGGTGTGAACTTTGAAGACAACCATAAAAGTAGTGAGGCAGCAAGGAGAGCACTTCAAAGTCTTGAAATTAAAGTTATCATCAGGTTAGGTAATTTCCAAGATTATTTAACCATTCTGAATAATCACAGTATCACAGAAGCAAATAGAAAAGATTGTGAGCAACTTGTAAGTAATGGACTCAGGTCACACCCTAACAGAGATTAAATTCTTTCCTTGAACCTGAGCTGTTAAACATTAAGGTTATTATCAAGTTGCATGCTTTGTTTAGGTAGCATTCATCAATTTATTAACAACATATTAATCATAAACATATTTGGTGGTGAGTCTTAGGGAAGCATTTAAAACATAGATATTAAAATATTATCTCACAGCCGAGCATTGTGGCAGGTGCCTGTAGTCCCAGCTACTTGGGGGGCTGAGGCAAGAGAATCGCTTAAGTCCAAGACTCTGAGGATGCTATGAGCTGTGATACCACAGCACTCTACCAAGGGCAACATAGTCAGACTCCATCTCAAAATAAAGAAATAAATAAAAATTAAGTAATTAATTAAATATTATCTCCAACCTCACTGAACAGACACACATGCATACACGTGAACACACCCTCCCACAAGACATGATACATTTATGAAGCACAATTAATGAAAATCTGGGGTTTCTTAGAAAATATATAGTGCATATCTCAAAAATATATAGTGCATGATATCGATTATTTGAGTTGAGAAACTTTACAACCAGAAAGCTAATAATAAAAAGTGATGAAGATAGTAAAAATGGCAAACATCTACTATACCCTACTAGTGTCTTTGTATAGTATATGGATATTAAAAAATTAGCCAATGGGGTGGGCAGGGTGGCTCACACCTGGAATCCTGGCACTCTGAGAGGCCATGGCAGGCGGATTCCCTGAGCTCATGAATTCAAGACCAAACTGAGCCAGAGTGAGACACTGTCTCTAAAAATAGCTGGGTGTTGTGTCAGGCACCTGTTGTCCCAGCTACTCAGGAGGCTGAGGCAAGGGGATCACTTGAGCCCAAGAGTTTGAGTTTTCTCAGAGCTATGGCACCATAGCACTCTACCGAGGGCACAAAAGTGAGACTCTGTCTCAAAAAAAAAAAAAAAGGTTAGCTAATGAACTTGGGAAAAAAAAATTTCTAAGCTAACCTAGCCCAAAATGCTTCAAAAAACTCAACTGAATATTAACGTGATCCCTCCTGTGTCCTTCGGGTTCTGTTTTCATTACACGGTAAGGGTTGCATGCCTCCATTCTGCACAGTAGTTGATAACAAGGGCTGCGGAGGCAAACTACTTGAGTATGTTGTCCCAAGTTTACTATTTGCTTATTTATTTAGACATTCTGTTTTACTTCTGCTCTTTATTTCTAGGAGATAATAGTAGTATTTATCTGAAGGGTTTGTTAGGAGAAGTAGATGACTTGACCGTCTCTGAAGCATACAGAGCAAGGTCTGCTACTTAGTAAATGCCCAGGAAATGTTAGCTATGATTACTACTTAATTAATCATTTTAAGTAGTTAAGTACTATAAACCATTTATTGATATTTTATTAATCCTATACTGTTGGAAAGGTACCTGGTCTATGTTATCTGCTTAATAAATACTCGTATGAGAGAAGTAGGGGTTCAAATGCTTTTACTTTCTATTGTATAATACTTTGATTGTGTTTCCATTTGACCACTTCTAAACTTCAAGTCATAGGTTATTCTTATTAACCTTAACCTATTCATAGGTTATTCTTCCAGCTTAAAGGTGTCAATTAGAGTCAATTGCAGGAAAATATAACCCCTTTAATTCAATCACTCCATTTTAATGTGAAAATATAACACAGCATCTGAAATTTGAGATTGGAAGAGTAACCTAACAGTAGCTCCAGCAGAAGGGTTTATTTTAGGTAGCTTTGAGTGGAAGATGTTTTTGGAAGAACTAAATGGAAGAGTCTGACTCAGAAAAGGAAATATATATATATATCATGCCTGGTTGCTCAGTAATCCAGGAAGAATTGCTCAAGTATGTTTAAAATATCATGTCTTTTAATAACTTTGTAAGTTATTGTACCTTTTATGGAAAAAAAAAACTATAATGCACTGAATATTTACTATGTTCCATACTCTGATAATTAAGCACTTTGCCCCCATTATTTCATTTTCGTCCTATCTACATGTAGTAATACGATCCAATGTTAAAAATGATAAAACTAAAATTTAGCGAATTCAAACTATTTGTTTCATGTCACACAATAGAAATTAGTAAATCTAGCATTTGATTCTAGAGAGCTATACTTTTGCTCAGAATGACATTTACCTCCAATACTCGGGTTTTCACTATTACTCTCTGGAGATTTTGCTCAAATAGGTAAAAGAAAACATATTAGCTATGTGCTTTCTCAAGGAGCCATGGAGTTTATAGCTGATGAACTAAACATCATTATTTCCTTTGAGGTATATAGACTATAATATAAAAGTAGAGGATCTGGCCAAAAGTCTTTTTCACAGAAAGAAAGCAAAGTAAGTCATAGATTCCAATATTATTCTGAGTAGAAAAGATTCCATAGATGACTATCATCTTCTTAGTAATTCTGGCCAAACCATTCCTTTATAAAATGGAGCGGTTGAATTAATGCTTTCTGATTATTTTATTTTATTTTATGTGGGCTGGGGTTGGGTTTGAACCCACCACCTCCAGCATTTGGGGCTGACGCCCTACCCCTTTGAGCCACAGGCACCACCCTGAATTAATGCTTTCTAGAATGTCTTTCAAACCTAAAATGCAACAACTCTACCCTCCTATCACCTGGTCCTTATTTGTACATTCAGCTTTCTATTGTAAAGAAGGTAGGTTAAGTTGGAAGTTTAAAGAAAGCTGCCTAAAGTAAGGAGACTGGATACCTGAGTTGGGATTTTATCTGGTCATGGACCCACATGGTTCCACTGAAGAGTGCCAGGGTTTACTTTATAATTATGCTTTAGAAATGTGTATAAAACTGACAGAAGATGCCATTGTGTTCCTTCCCTCTAAGCGTATGCTAACCAGACGGAGTGCAGCACATGTAACAAGTCCGTAAAGATGTTGCTAAGGTTCACACTCTAAAATACTGTACTATGTGGAAAACTAACAGTAATAAACACAAAGATAAAAATAAAACCGTAAGAACAACAGAGATTTATTTTTTTCCCTTTAATTTTCAACCTTTGCCCTGGAGAGAGACATTACCCTTATTTTCATGGACAGTGGAGACGATGTTTACTGACAATACACATGTGCTTGATAAGATGGCTCAGAGCAAGGAATATCAGTACCTCTACTGGGGAGAATCGCCTTCCAGCCAGTCTAAAGCCAATACTCTTAACCTTTTTTCCCTTGGCTTTTCAAAAGCTCAAATATCACGAATAACAAGACGACCTTTTTTACTAACACTTTAGATTTTCTGTTTCCAGGCTAAAGACACAGGTGTCAAATGGCATCAAATTTGTATGTTTCCCATTCTCATCCCCATCCCCAATCTAAGAATGGGGTAAACACTAGGGCAACTTTTTATCAAACCTCCTATCTCTTTCAAGTATTAGCTCTCGACTCCCCTACACTCTTGCCCTAACATTTGTAATTTGCTACAGAGACTTGTATAGTTTGCTAATATGCCTTTTAATGTGTGCTGGGAAAGACTGATCGATAAATGATAAGTATTCATTCCCAAGACAAATCTCATAGCCAAAAGCCATAATGATAACTCTTATTGTGAATAATCATTATATTTAAAACAATGTACATAGAATGCACACCTCACAATTGGCAAAAAGATACCAGGAAAGTATTATTCAGGATTTGAAATTTAAAGAGAAACCCCCAATAATTAAATTAGCTTTTCACATAAAGTCAACACCTTGGCATGAAGTTATTTTTGTTACTGGTAGGAGGAATGCTTCTTCTGAATCTGATAAAAGCAACAGCAGTGTGTTTCTGTTCCAAGGAGAATAACCGGTATAAACAGAGTTCTACAATAATCATCTAGATTGTATCTAACTGTCCAAAATACTGATGTAAACTGCAGTAAAGACATAAAAAAAGGCCACAGATTAGAAAATAATGTATTGCTTTCTCTGGGATGTCTAGGGAGATGTTTTGACTTTCAATGAGTTGTGTTAATTATGAAAAAAACTGCAATGTTAGAATGGTCAATTAATAGAGATAACTAACTTAATCAACATCTCCTAACTTGTAATCCTATGTCCACAAAGCACTAGCCTGGATAATAATTGGATTTCTAATAAACTTATTCACCAAAGGGAAATGATTTGCTTAAAGTATTAAGACTTGCTTTATAAACGTATATCAATCTCTCAGTTAGCAGAAACACGTATTGTTAGACATTAATAAATCAGCATTTTAGATTAACAACTTGTTTGTAGGTGTTTTTGTCAGTGCCTCTAAGCTTGAAATGACACAAATGAAAAAGTTTCTAAAGGCATGATGGCATTATTAAAATACTATGCCTTCTGTATATATTGTCCAGCTGGTTACCCTCTTTTGACATTACTTCAAGAGCAAATACTTATTTCCATAAATCATATTAAAAATTATGGTGACATCCACCAATGTCAACTTTATTTACTGAAATAGACACTGGAATGTATTATCAGACAATACATTGAATATTTAAGATAAGCACTGCTTAAAGATATTCAATATGGATGCTTGTCATAATAATAGCCTCGAACCAAAAGAAAATCAGGAGATTCCTCTCAGAGACTTGAGTCAAAACATAGGATTCGTGCCTGGTGTTATAAATATCCAATACATTTATTCATATCTCACACACTTGCACACACTAACAAACTCTGTGATCAGTTTGTAAGTTACCTTATGGAGTAAATGCTTCACTTATGACTAAGTATTCTGAGCAACAAACCAGGTGTGTGTACTGCTCTCTGGGATTGAGAAAAGATATGCTTTGAAGATAGTTCTCATTTTTTACTCTTCTAATACATGTTTTAAAAAAAACATAGTATCTGAGACAGTCTTGAGATGTTTATGAGCATTGTTTTTAAAAAATCCCCTACATGTACTCATGTTCTCATTCATACATGACTATTTTTAGGTCCAGATTGAAATTTTTTGCCTCAATATAAGCCTATTACTGTAATTCAAATTCAGCAAGGGACTGGTATACACCTTGAGTATTTTGGTTCTAGGTCATAAGAATATCTTGACATGAATATATTCTTGTATTTTATGTAATAGTCATTTCCAAAGATAATCTATTTCCCTGATTTGGTAATTTTGAACAAATTAAAGGAAAATATAACCCTTATTTATCTAGGTAATAGCTGTTGCCTCTTCTTTTTCTGCATCCACTCTTTTCTCATGTTTGGAGTCACATGTAGCATTTCTGAATTTTGAAAACTTAGTGAATCTGTTAGATTGTTTTTTGTCTTATCAAGGAGCATTTCACTATTTTCTTCATTATATTAATGGAATTTTAACATATGTGTTGCTCACTTATGAATTTTACATTTCTTGCCATGAACAAAGCTATATATTTCCCATAAAATACATTTCAAAAAAAAATAGAACATGAACAAAAGCTTCAAAATTCAGAGACAGATTTAACTGATTTTAAATATAAATGTGTACATATCAAGGACATCTTACATTTGAGGGTAAGTTTTAGTCATATCTCATGGTACTTTCTTGTTTCTAAAAAGGAAGACAGAAGAATATCTTCATCTCACAGGTAAAAAACAGGTTCCAAGAGGCAGAGGAAGCCGATCAGCTCCCTCAGACAAACAGCTAACAGTAAACAGCAAGGCTTTAACCTGTCTCCAGTATTATTTACAGAGAGTGGTCAAATATTACACCTGGCATCTAATTTCTTATGTTTGCTCACTTGGTGAAATCTGAGTGCAGAATAAGTTATTCTGAAATTCCTCTAAATTTTCCATAAAATGCAGTGTAGTATACATGATTCACCGTGCACAACCCTGTATTTGCCAGTTTCCTAGGAGGGTCAACCAAGGCAGGAAGGTAGTGTTGATATGAAATCTTAGACTGAATTAAGAGATTGGATGACCTATACGACTGGCAGAAAATTAGAAAAACGAACAACAATGTAACATACTTTACTGAAGTATTATATTGAATGTATAATAGACTTCAGACCAAAAATTAGGGGGAAATTCCAGGGAATCTGTGCGGGTAGGGAGATGTTGAGCAGAGTCGCAACACTCAGGGCGGGAGAGGGTACCTGCTCGGTAAAGGGTCTTTAATGAGGTTACAAAAAGCATTTCATCTGTGTCCTCTACAGTCTGAGGGACACAGGGACCAGTGTTCATCTCAGGTGGAAAGGTCTTCAGGGACAGAGGGAGGCTGGCCAATGACTAACTGGGAAGTCACAGGACAGGCAGTTGCCCTGGGTTTGGCTTGCACTTCCCTATTTTGTTTGGCCAGAGTACTCACACTTCGTGTAGCAGTATTTCCTTTAGATCAGGAAAAAAACTTCAAGTGGAAGATTGGTGAAGGAGTTTCATTGTGTTCTGTCCAGTAGTAGAGTGCCTATCCTCTACCAGGAATTGAATCCCTCCATTTCTAGTGGCTTCAGAATATTTAAGGTAAGAAAGTAAAATTGTAGGTGAAAGGCCCCCGGCAATGGAGAACAGACGTCCTAGATAAATCATGAGATTGAGCTGTGTTTTTCAGCCCACAAATCTCATCAGATATTAACTGGAAGTTTAGGTAAATAATATTCTATGATTCAACAACACTAGAAAAATAGTTTTAAAAAATTCCCTTTCTAATTAATCATGCATATTAGTATATCAGAGGTTCCGAAAACTCTTGCAGCAAACACAGTATCTTTTTCTTTAAATCCATCATTTACCAATTATTTCATTCGTGTGAACTTTTCTGTATACCAGTTAATACTCTGTATATGTGTATCTATCCATTATGTCTTATATTTACATCTATATCTATATAATATTATATATATATGTATATAATATAGTACAGATTAAGAAAGCTGGATTAATATTCTCTTCTGCATCATCAAATTTCAACACATTTACAAAAGAAAAATCCTTTGCAAAAATTATTTCATAGTGTATTAGTCACAACTATACTGACTGTACTTTAGGAACAAACAAATCCTGCAGTCTTAGTGAATTAACTCACAGAAGGTTTATTTATCCTTCATATCATAGTCTGATGCTGACCAAGTGCCTTTCTTTGGTGATGCCCTTCAAAAAGTGACTCAGGCTTGGTGCCCGTAGCACAGTGATTATGGTGCCAGCCACATACAACCGAGGCTGGCAGGTTCGAACCCAGCCTGGGGCCAGCTAAACAATGACAACTGCAACAAAAAATAGCCAGGCAATTGTGGTGGGCACCTGTAGTCCCAGCTACTTGGGAGGCTGAAACGAGAGAATCACTTGAGCCCAAGAGTTGGAGGTTGCTGTGAGCTGTGATGCCACAACAGTCTACTGAGGGTAACAGGATAAGACTCTGTCTCAAAAACAAAACAAAACAAAAAAAAAAGTGACCCAGACCTCTGAGTTACTTTCATGTATCCATCTTATACATCTATCAAGTCACATATCTTTTCTTCTTGCCTCCAACCAGAATGGGGACCCCTCACTTCACCACTTTCCACATTTCCATGGCAAGAACTTAGTTGCATGCTTCCAAACTAACAACAGGGCAGGCAGTGCCATCTTTCTTTGTGCTCTGGGAAAAGAAATGGCATGGCTTACAAATAGCATTTTCTATGGTGTACATCACGCATATTTTCATAACAAGGAGAGAAAAAGGAGGTAGCAAGAATGGCTCTCATGTTTGCATGTCGGCTCTCCATTGCCATTGCTGATATTTTTATTCATGTTCAAGATGCAGTCATCATTTAGCTGACAAGCGTACTTGAATGTCTACCGTGTGTGATAGACAGTAGTCTGGGCTTCAGGGGCACAATGGTAAATATGAAAGGCAAAATCCTACTCTCATGAATTCTGGAATCAGAGAATGTTTGTTTCCTACATACTCATTATTTTCATCTGCAAAATGGTGTTTGAGGACAGCTATTACAGATCTGTCAGTGTGGTCAAAATACAGGATCTTGACTTCTATTTGGATTATAGACCTAAAAGAAAGATTGTTAGGCTTTGAATGAATATGGAATAAATGGCTAAATTTATCTTTAAAATCCCCTATTACACTTCACAGCATGTTTTCTTTTTTGAAAAGTTTCAAAGAAACAGAAAAATCACAGTGACATGATAAGCAAATGTACCAGAATGATTTAAATTTTTAATCATTTTACAATATTTATTTCATTTTTTCTTGCAGAAATAATACTCTCTGGACGTATCAAAAAGCAGAGATTGGCTTACATACTTTCTGTAATTTATTTGTAGTTGTTTTTGTTTTTTTTTTTTTTTTGGCTGGGGGCTGGGTTTGAACCACCACCTCCCGTATATGGGGCTGGTGCCCTACCCCTTTGAGCCACAGGCACTGCCCCATAGTTGTTTTTATTCACAGAGACTAGGTAATTATTTCGTGAATTTTTATAATATGCCTAAATTTTATACCTAATAAAGATAGAAATTATTGTCCTTATGGTATGCAATGTAGAGATCTCTAAAAAGTTTTCCTTTGCCCTCTGAAGGTTTGCTAAAAATCAATTGACAAAAAGTCTACTAATAAGTGTCAAGGCTTACATATATACAGCACGTGGAATAACAGAATGATTACCCAGTTATCCAGTGGAGTACAAAAGTCTAAACATCATTCTTTATAGGGAAGCAGAGATGGGGGAAATGTGGCAATTTGAAAGGTGGTGAATGATTTTTATAGGAAATGAATGGACTTGGAGAATATATGATGGCCTAGGAAAAAGTCTATGGGGCCCACAGAGTAAACAATGGATGGTAAATGATTCTTTTTGAAATACTGAACGGGACCAAAATAGAAGACAATGGTTTGTGGCAAAAGTCTGTTCAGGTGCATTGGCAAGCTTCAGGCTTTCTTCTTGTGATAAGAGTTAACTGAATGTGAAAACTCAGAAAAGCAACCGGAGGACCTGGAGTTGAGGCAGATAAGAGAACATCAGAGAACAGCATCATCCTGTTCTCTGGGAAAAACAGAGGATTGAGAAACAGGAGGGCAGGGCAGGTCAGAGAGAGCGGAAGTCTCTCCTTTAGTCCAGCATGTCAAAGAGCTATAGGTTTCTGAGGCCCAACAATAGTAAGCAGTTAATAAACATATGTTGATTGAAAAAAGAAACATCGAGAATATCCTGCAACTTCTTTTTACATAATTAAAATCCACTTTTATCGGGTTATAACATAAGTGCCAAGAAGCATGCAATAATAACAAGCAGAATTCTAAAGACGCCCACTCAGCATTCCTGTCTCCTTGTTACTCAATCAAATACTAATGTCGGTGTTGCCCTGAAGGAACTTTGTGAAGCGAATTAATGTTGTAAACCTTAAAATTGGGAGAAGATTTTGAATTATCTAGGTGGGCCCAATATGAACAAGTTAACCCTCAGAAGCAGAGAAATGTCTCCATTTGGAATCACCACCATGCAGAAAGGAAAATGAGGCAGGAAAAATTAGATAGAAGAGAGGTTTAGAGAGATTTGAAATGGGAGGACTTCACCACCACTGCTGGCTTGAACATGAAGAAACTCACAGGACAAGGAATGTGGGTAGCTTGCAGAAACTGAGAATAGCTCCCAGCTGATGGCCAGCAAGGAAATTGACACCTCCGTCCCACCACCACATGGGGTTGAAATTTGAAAATCAGGTAGGAGTGAGTGAGCCTGGAAACAGATTTTGTCTGAGCTCCAGAAAGAGTATGGTGGGTCCACACCTGCACCTCAGCCTTGTGAGACTGAGCAGAGAAAAGCTAAGCCTGGACTTCTGAGTCATGGAAACAGATAATAAAGGGGTGTCATTTAAAGCTGCCAGTTTTTGTAATTTGTTACTGCAACAATAGAAAAATGATATAAGTTTAAAGAATTATTGCACAATGAGTATACTAGCATAACTACTATTCAAGCCAAGAAATAAAAGTTGTTCCTTCTGAAATTAAAAAAAAAAAAGAAAGAAAGAAAAAGCATACATATAACTTTGACCCAAATGGTACAAAAGCAATGCGTGTAACCAAAATGTTTGTACTCCATAATATTCTGAAATTTAAAAAAAAAAAGCCCTGTTCCTATCACTAATCTCTCTTTGCTCCTCAAATATAAACATGACCTTTACTTCTAATGATAGAAATTAGTTTTGCCTATTTTTGAACTTAGTATTAATGGAATCAGAGGTATTCATTTGGTTGTATCTGATTTCTTTCATTTGCTGTTATGTGTATGTGATGTATTCGTGATTTCACGTATGCCTCTAGTTTGTTGTCTTCGCTGTTGTATGGTATCTCATACTGTGAGCATGTCTCACGATTGATACCTCACACAGCATCGAGTTTCACCCTGATCTGCTTTGGTTTTCTTCCTGTCTTAAAATACATTCAGTTTGTGTGATTTAGTTTAGAACTTAAGCTTTCTCTGTGCAAGTGTGAATGACCTCAGGAATAATAGAAATAAAACTACTTCTTCTGATTGGGACTAGTATCAGTTTTTGTTCTTTTTGTTGTTGTTATTCCCTTTTCAGAACGTAATGGGGGTGCAAACATTTTGGTTACACACATTAACTTTTGTTCTGTTCAGGTCACTTATAAGCGTGCCCAGTACCCAGACAGTGTGCACTGTACCCGTCGTGTGTGTATTTACCCTTCCCTCCTACCCCCTACCACCTACCTGATTTTGGATGAGTATAACTCCCATACATGTATGTAAGTGCTGATTGATTAGTTCTGATTTAATGGTGAATACATGTGATGTTTGTTTTTCATTTTTGTAACACTTTACTTAGAAGAATGGTCGCTATTTCCATCCAGGCCCATACAAGAGGCATTAGTTTGTCAAACTTTGTTCCATTTAAAGGATGAAGAACTCACAGTTAAGCTTCTTTGAGAAAAATCAACCTTATTCCCAGAGCATGTCCTTCCCCCCAAATTTCATCCTGGGCCGTGTGTGGGAGTAAGTAGTATTTGAGGACATCTCTGAGATGGGGGAGAAATGAAGAAGGGACGTTATAAAGAAAATAAACTTCAAAGACATCGCTGGTTTATGAAAAATGGGAAACACACGTAGATGTTAGGCTCGCCTAAATATTCCTTAAAGAATATGTCAAATCATGGGGGAGGAATCAATTATGTAAATAGTAAAAGTACAAAGAATGAAAAAATAAACCACTAGTAAAAAGAATAGAAAAATGTTCTCAATGAGGATATTTATGTCAGAGTTTGATGAACTGAAAATTTTTAAAGATTCCGGACCCAGACATGCTAACATGTTAATTTGGTACATTTTTAAAGGATTTTTTTTCCCCTGGATATACAGGGAAGCTATAAAGTTCATCCGCAATTTATAATAGTTGCAACTTTAAATTGCACACAAACTTTATGTCCACCCTGTATAAAGGCAGATGGGTAAAATTAGCTTACTGTGTAATGAAGAGAGAGAGAGGAGAGGAGAGCAGAGAAAGAGAAGAGGACCAAGAAGAAGCATTGCAAGGAATAATTTTACATTTCTTGTATATTTCGTAATTACATAGATTAGTGTCATATACAGAAACATAATTCGTTTACAAGTAAGACAATCAAGACCACCAAGGTTGATATTTCATATTTCACATTTCATCTTTATTTAACTACCTAGTGTGGAAATAATTCTTTGGGTTGTAAAATATGCTTTTTAAACCCATTGATATGAAAATGTTTCATTTTGTTTAGAGATGACAAACTGGTTTCATTGACCTGGGTTTCTAAATCTCAGCACTATTAACAATTTGGGACAGATAATTTTTTGCTATTGAGTCTATTATGTGCATTTTGGATATTTTATCAGCATTTCTAGAGTCTAGTCACTAAATTTCCATAGAATCCCTCTATCCTTGCGTTATATGGACCCTAAAGGGGAGAAAATAGAACTTGTTAGGGAACCACTGGCCTAAATTATCAACTTTTTTTCTTTTGTGAGACAGTCTCAGCTTGTACCCTGTGGAGTGTGTCATAGTGTTGTAGTGTCATAGCTCACAGCAACCTTAATCTCTTGGTCTCAAGCAATCTTCCCAAGTAGCTGGGACTACGGGTGCCTGCCACCCACGGTGACTGGTTAATTTTTCTAAGTGGAGACGGGGTCTCACTCTTGCTCAGGTTTGTCTTGAACTTGTAAGCTCAGGCAATTCACCCTCCTTGACCTCCCAGAGTGCTGGGATTACAGGCATGAGCCACCATGTCCCATCCTAAATTGTCAATTTTTAAAAGTGTTTCATTCACAGTAGTCTTTTCAAGCCTATTCTTCAGTTGCCTATTAGTGCAATGAAACTGTGAGCCTGAAAGCTCTTAGAGTTATGAAGGAATATAGAACAATCTGCAAGAGGGTTGTACATTTAAAAAATGTGGAATACATAGCTTTTTTCCTCCAGGATGCCACATACATGTGTGTTTGCATGGGTGGCTGTGTGTGTTTGTGTGTGTATATAAAGGAACTCATATGAAAAACTGTATCCATGAAAGGATTCAGTTACTATTTTTAGGAGATAGTGGATATGGTCTGGCCATTCAGAAACCTGGTGTGAAACGATGAAGTATATTTGACGAGTTGCCTAAGGGAATGCATATTGGTTTTGGTTAAAGAGCATATCTATTCTAGAATTTGAAAGGAAACTAAACAGCAGTTGAGTGTTCCATCCAAGGGGCCAGATCACTGCCTACTGTTTCCTCTTGGAATGATTCCAGGTAATATTTGCACATTTTAAAGGTTTTGGATTTGACTAGCTTAAATAATAAGAGGCTGGAGCCAACGCTGCAAAAATATTTTCCCAAAATGAACAATGTAAGCCTGTCATTTTTAAGAAAGAACGTTTGCCGTTATGGCTCACATCTTCCCTAGCTGTTATATAATAGGCTTATTCTTGGAATTGTGCTAAAGATTTAATGCCACAGCTTCACATGCATAATATCTGACACCAGGGATTCCTCGTGCCTTCTGAACACGCCTCAGATAATGAAAGTTTACGAAAGAAGATGAGATGTCTCTATCGCGTTATTTCCCCACTTGCCATTCTTCCCTGACAAGAGTAAACAGAGCCCTAAATGAATTGCAGCTATTAATTTTTTTATCAAGGAATAACACTGCAATAAGACCTGCCTGGCTTGATCATCTGAGATTCCTCTGTTTCTTATATAGTCACATACATGGAATCAAAATCCCTCATTTGGAAATGCTCATAAAAGAAGTATCAAATCCATCTCTATGTCTCAAATGAAATATGTAAAAAATCAGCTTGGCTCCTACTTCTATTTGTTTTTCTCCTATAGTCTGATTTAGATATTATTTTTCAGGTACCTACCTATGTCTCTAACATCCTGTGTCACTGTTCCAACGTTGAAAATAAATGACATAATTATTCTTTTTAAAAAAAAAAATACCAAAACAACCTTTAGACCAAATGTGATGCATTATATTGACATAACAAATGTGGACATTAATTAAAGAGCAGCAGAATCCAGCAGAGAAGTTTGCCCTCCATCTGCTTGACCTGAGGTAATAACAATGTTCCATTAACCCAAACTGACAGATTTTCTAGGGTTTGTCTTCGTGGCTAACGTTGCCGCACCCGGTATGAATAGCCATATGCGTGACATCATCCCGAACATGCCATGTGGAATAAAATTAACTGCTTATGTATCGGGGGGTTTGTTCTTGTTTTTTGTTCTATCTTCCCCCTGAGTTCTGTGTTCTCTGCAGCCCTTCACTCCATTCCTAGATCACGACCCAGGCACTTTGCAGGGCAAAGTACTCAGGCCCAATATGGAGACTCGAGGTCTGATCACTCCCATTTGCCCAAAGGAAATTAAATAAAGCCGTATGACATCCACACTGAGCAAAGAGCCCCAGCATCAGAAGTGAGAGATCTATGACACAGTCATCATGAGAGTTATAATTTCCGTCAAATATGAAAGCAGAAGTATGTTAAACCCATCATGTATTCTGTACAAAAAAAGAAAAAAAAAAAAAAGAAAAGAGCTTCAGAATTTTCTAAATAATAAATTAGTGGGATGGGGGATCTTTTCCCAGAACTAAAACTTAAAATCTTTGAATCTGTTCCTACCCAGTACGTATTAGTTAACCAAGGGAAATGTTTCCCTCTTCCATCTCATTACAGATCAAACATCAAAGGCTTTCCGCAGAAGCAGGCACCCAGGAGGCATTCTCTTTGTCACAATACAGTATTCACAGCCTCCCTGATAGGAGAGCTAGCTCTCTGGGTAGCCTTAAACAACAACAGTGTGGTTATTTGTTGTGCTTCTTCTTCTCCTCCCCTGGAATTGTTGCTTCACTGTAATAAGTAACATTCCTTCCAATTATCCAAGCTCCTCAAGTCCACAGAGCTGACCCTCATGACTTCAGAACAGACTCACTGTTTAGAGTCATTAATCCAAGATTATAAACATGGAGGGAGATTCATGAGAAAGGGATGAACTCAGGGCTCCTGAAGACAAACAATGACATGCAGTGTCTCCTCGGGGGCTTTGTATGTGTGTATGTGTGTGTGGTGCGTATGCTTGATTTTAAATCCTTTCTCTTCTCTGAGCAGATTTCTCCCTTCATCATTTCAACTGCCATCATCCCCTGGCTTGTTCTTACGTGGGGAGGGCAGCAGCACCTACTGCCAACTGGTGTATCACAATGCCTTAGCTACTTCTCTCAGTCTTTGCCTGGACGGAGGAATCCAGAGATGACACTCTAATGGAGCAGGGTAAAAGATGGGCTGTTCAGACTTGCAAGTTTTACAACCAGTCAGGGTCAGAATTTAACTGTAAATTTCTCACCTCTCTTGTAAACCTGTTTAATGAATGTCTTTTTAAAAAATTAGAAATGGCAATGAAGCGCTGTTGGTAACCCTGTCCAGGTCTGGACCACGGAGCTCCGTGTGCATGCCTTTAGGCATTACACTTTGATACTAGAGATGAGTGTCCAGTTTTGCTGTTCCCTAGTCTTTGTCTCTTTTTGAGTTCTACAGAGGCCTTTATTTTAATCTCTGGAGGAAAAGAAGAAACTGCGTTAAATAGATACCTCTAGTCTATACTGCTCTATTTACAAGCTAATACAGTAATTAGGAATCCTAAACTCTTTGTTTGTGAACTTAATATGTATCCAAGTCTTTCATCTTCACCAGAGATCTCATTACATCTTCGGAGATCTTTTTAGAAGCTGAAGAGAAACAGTATCTTGAATCTGCATGATTCTGATTCCACATCACATAGGAAATTAAAACAGTCTTTTTGTGGCTGTAATTGGCTATAGAACAGACAGGATTCTTTTCTCCTGGTTTTGAGCTCTGATGTCAACATAAGCTAAAATATTCTCCCCTCTATCCCCAATCTCTGCTCCTTTTGCTGCCTCCTTATAAAGATTAAACTTATGCTTAGCAAATGAAAAGGAATTAGTGATGCTGTCTCATTTCCTGTCTTCCCACAGATGGTGATAAATTCAAATTCAGACTCCATTAAACCTGAGGAGAGCGGCCCAGCAGGTGGCTGTACTAATGGAAAATCTTGGCTTTGGAATAATGGGAATTATAACCGACAGCTCTTCTCCACCACAAAAAACATGATGTATCCTTATTGACAGTGTTGCATTTGAGTCCAGAAGGCTGATCTGATAGTTCAGTCTTGGCACAACGGAAGCTAAAAGTCCCCTGGGTGTTTTCCTGGCCACACCACTGTAATTTTTGTCATCTGAACTTTCTATTACAATTCATTTTACAAATTTCGTATAAATCGAAGAGAGCAAGGGGAATGGAAGGGAAAGAAAAAGGGGGCCTTTATTTTGCCTCCAGGCATACTTTTATTCTTTTTTTCTTGGTTTAAAGAACAAATAAAAGTTGACACACAATAGTATTTCCAACCAATTCAGTATCTTTAATGCTGACATACTTGGCCCAAGTTCTTTTAGTGATCGTAGACAAGCTCATCAGAGGCAGTTTCTGTTTAAAAGATGCGCAGATTACCCTGGAGGTACAATGCCTGTTGTTCTACTAGAATTCTGCAGGAATTTTACATTCATAGATATGTAAAGGAGCATATATATACATACATTTGCTCCTTTCGCTTAGCTCCACCTTTCTTTTTAAAATCCAACATGATAATTGGGAAAAAATAATTTTCCTTACACTGATATGAAAAAGCAGCTGGGTATTCAAATATTTAAAAGCTCATATTTCCACTAAGCCTCCAAGTCTCCGAAAATATAACAGAAGTTATCAAAATATTTCATTGTATTCACCATCTGTCAGCAGTTTAAAAATATCATATTAAGATTAATAATCATACTTTGCACTTACTCAATATAGCATGCTTCCTCTCAAGAACTGTTAGTACTTTATAAAACCAAACTGAGTCATTGTCACTTTTTTCCTACAAACACTCTTGTGGGTTTAAAAAAAAAAAAGTGGGGAAAAATTTCAATGACAGGTAAAGGTTGGAGATAGATGGACTAGAGGATTCAATGTTTAATTCAATACATAATTTACTTCTTCAGCTAATTGCTCTCATTCACTTTTCATTCTGCAACTTGTTGAGTGGGATCTTTGTTCTAAACAGTTAAGGAGTCTAGACGGCCTGCTTTCACTGCCCACAAGTTCAAAGCTTAGAAATCAGTCTGTTAACCAAAAAAGCAGACCTACAGCCTAGGAACTTTCTGGCACAAAGTAAAGGATTTCTGAATCTTGGAAAAGAATATAGACCAGAAGAATCTGTAGCAGAGAGTGGCTTGTATTATTACTGTTTTCTTAACAGAATTAATTAGAAAAAATATATATTTAATCCTTTACAGCATCTATAGGGGTACCATATTATATGGATTTTATCATTTTCTAACTAATTGGCTTTACTTTTTTGTCATTGAAAATTTAAAAAGGCACTCCAAATGCTTGTTATCCATGGATATCTACTCTGAAATGCAGACTGTGGCTCCCTATCACATTGAAGAAGGGGGATAACCGCTAGAAAGCAACTCACAGAGAATGTCACTGAGGAATAATTATTTATAACTAAACAAGCCAGAAAATGAAATGCTAAATTAGAAGAACTATGAAATAACATCTTCTGGTGGTTTCGTGGATAAAAGTGCTTACTCAAAGGCACAGCTTGTCAGCAAAATGTCAGAAGACTAAGGTGGAGTCACAGGGTAAACGTAAGACACTCTTAATTGATTTCCCTATTTATACTGTAGAATCTACCACTGTTACCTATAGGCATAAGGAAACAGGTATGGAGAACTTAAAATGCTTGATGATGCAAAATATTATCAATTGGCATTTAAAAATAGCAGCAACATTTAGTGCTTGGCATGTGCTGGATTCTGTTCATTATATTAAGAGACTGGCCTGTTGATATCCCTATTTTACAGCAAAATAAAAAGAGACTCTTAAAATTTAGGTCACTTTATCAAGATCACTTTGCTTACATGGGGACTGAATTCAAGTCGGACTGGTTCCAAACACACACTGCATTCTGCATGGTGAAAAGGAGTGACACTTCTCAAAGTATGGTTGTTGAACTACAACATAAACATGACCTGAAAACTTCTTAGAGTTGCCAATTAACATGTCCCAATCCAGAGTTATTAAATTAAAAATCCAGAGACTTGAGAAGCTTTACTTGGGAAAATGTTCTCCATATTCATCCCAGGCCCACAAGAGAGAAAAATGACAATTAAACTCAAGAAGGGGGAGGGAGAAGAGGGCTTGATTAGTTCACACCTGCTTGGTACAAGGTAGGGGTATGTGGCACAATTCCTGGCCAAAGGACTCAACTACAACTCATACTTTGGTACAAGTTTTTGCATCTTACAAATACCAATAATATAACCTAATCATATGTGCCCTCATAATAAAGAAAAAAATAGTCTCTGGAGCTAAGACCCAGGAATCTGTGTTTTTAAATCCAGGGAATTCTGATGTGCACTCATGTTTAAGAATCACAGTTATGAACTGCTGTTATATGTGTATTTGAAGAAAGAGAAAGTGATATTTATAGACCTAACAATTTGCATGTACTTTCTATCTATTACCAAAGTGATGGACCCAAAAAAACATTTAATGTGCAAATTTAATGAAAACACCCAGGATATGATCAATCATGTAATCCAGATTAGGATAGGGAAGTAGCACTGACACAAGATTAAGAAAGAATGCATTATATGTCTCTAGCTAAGTAAATATCAGTAAAGAGAATGAGAGAAAGGAGAATCATTAAGAGATTCAAGGTTAAGAAACTCAGATATCAACACAAGTGAACTTTAAAGTTATCATGCATCAATTTGCATAACAGTGGCAATCAAGTAAATATTTAAGTGGGCAAAAAGATACGTGCTAGAAATTTCATGAAATTTATTCCATCATTTCCTTTTTTTTTTTTTGAAACAGAGCCTCAAGCTGTCCCCCTGGGTAGAGTACTGTGGCATCACAGCTCACGGCAAACTCCAACTCCTGGGCTCAAGCGAGTCTCCTGCCTCAGCCTCCCAAGTAGCTGGGACCACAGGCGCCCACCAAAACGCCTGGCTATTTTTTGGTTGCAGCCATCATTGTTGTTTGGCGGGCCCAGGCTGGATTCAAACCCACCACCTTAGGTGTATGTGGCTGGCACCTTAGCCACTTGAGCCACAGGCGCAGAGCCCATCATTTCCTTTTTTAAAAACAGTACAGCTCAGAATCCACTGAGGGATCAGCAGTCATGTTTTGTAACTTCTGCTCCCTTAGCTCATCTGATACCAAAGCTGATCTTCTGATATCAGGGTATTCCTATGATCATCTGTGGCTCTTAATGATTTTTCTCTTACATCTAGAATTCTACCAAGAAATTGATGCAGTGTGTATCATGGAAACAAATAAAAAGAATAAGTAGGGAAAAAAGTGACTTGAAGTAGAATTAGGGCAAGAGGAATCAAGAACAAACTCAAGTTAGCAACCAGCAAAGTCAACCAGCCAATTGAGAGAAGAGAAATAAGCCACCAGGTGAAGGGAAGCAGAAGGGTCAGACAGAGAACTGCTGTGCTGCTTAAGGGAGAAGAGCGAAACCGGTTCTGTACTTTGTAGGGAATGATAGCAAAGGGAAAGAAAAGAGAAAATAGACTCATTCAAAAGTACTATGAATTCAGGAAAGAGATGACGACAGCCTGGACTCAGTTATTAGCAGTGTGATGTAAAATAACAATAATTTCTAAAGGATTTTTTGTAAGAGTTGGAGGAATAAGTATGGTAATCTCAAATCTTCAAGTTTAGGGATATGAATAATGAGGAAAGAGGTGATTGAGAAATTCTAGCAGAAGATTAGGAAATACTGACATCATACTAATCAGGATTTTCCAGAGATACAGAAACAATAGGATAGATAGATAGATAGATAGACAGACAGACAGACAGATAGACAAACATTCATTTTAAGGAATTGGATCATGTTATTGTGATCATGGGTTCCCAGGAAAAGGTTGATGTTGCAGTCAAATCTGAGACACTCTGGGGGCAAAATTTGGATGAGCCCCCCCCTCACATTATGATGGGGAATCTGCTTTACTCAAAACCTACTGATTTAAATGTTAATCTTATATAAAAAATACCTTCATGGTGACATGTGATTGATGTTTCACAACTGATGTTTCTTCAGTGCTATGGCCTTACCAAGCTGACACATAAAATTAACCATCACAAATTATGTAATGTGCCTTATGAAGCAAGTACTATTATGCTTCACATAAAGTACATATACACTAAGTGCAACTATGATTATCAGGAGGTCAAAGCAGAGGATAGCAGGTGCTCTAAGTCAGTAGTAAAATATGTAGGCAGTTACTGAGAGGTGAGTGTTGAGCCAAGATTGATTTTCTCTAACTCCCTTCTTTCTAAATTTCAGCTGCCACTGCCAACACTTTTCATGCTTATTATATTCCTAAACGAACTCTCAGACAGGCAGGATGCACGGTAAACATTTTTTCCTCATGTTTCTCTTTTCTCACTTTCCAGTAGGATACAGGAGTGTCGAACCTATGGCCATGGGCCTCATATTTATTTGGCAAGAACTCTATTTGCTAAGTTGTGGTGTCAAGTATTATGAAAGTATGCACAGCTCTTTTGTTTATTTTTTATTAATCAGCTTTTATTTTTTAATTTTTTCTTAAATCATAACTATGTACATTAATGCATTTATGGGGTACAATGTGCTCATGTTATATACAATTTGGAGTGCTTACATCAAACTGGTTAATATAGCCTTCACTTTAACTAAGATAGACTCTCACTGGATTAAAGATTTAAACTCAAGACATGAAACTATGAAAATACTAGAAGAAAGTATAGGGAAAACACTTGAAGAAATCGGCTTGGGCCAAAATTTTATGAGGAGGATCCCTCAGGCAATTGAAGCAATGTCAAAAATACACTTTTGGGACCTGATCAAACTTAAAAGTTTCTGCACAGCCAAGAACACAATAAATAAAGCAGGTAGACAGCCCTCAGAATGGGAGAAGATACTTTCTGGTTATGTCTCCGACAAAGGATTAATAACCAGAATCCACAGAGAACTCAAACGTATTAGCAAGAAAAAAACAAGTAATCCCATCTCAGGGTGGGCAAGGGACTTGAATAGAAATTTCTCTAAAGAAGACAGGTGCATGGCCTATAGATATATGAAAAAATTCTCTCCATCCTTAATCATTGGAGAAATGCAAATCAAAACTACTTTGAGGTACCACCTAACCCCAGTGAGATTAGCCCATATCACAAAATCCCAAAACCAGAGATGTTGGCGTGGATGTGGAGAAAAGGGAACACTTCTACACTGCTGGTGGGAATGCAGGCTAATTCACTCCTTTTGGAAAGACATCTGGAGAACACTCAGAGAACTAAAGATAGACTTGCCATTTGATCCTACAATTCCTTTATTAGGTATATATCCAGAAGACCAAAAATCAAATTACAACAAAGATATTTGTATCAGAATGTTTATTTCAGCCCAATTCATAATTGCTAGGTCATGGAAGAAGCCCAAGTGCCCATCGACCCATGAATGGATCAATAAATTGTGGTGTATGTACACTATGGAATATTACTGCAGCCCTAAAGAAAGATGGAGACTTTACCTCCTTCGTGTTTACACAATGGCGCTGGAAAATGTTCTTCCTAGTAAAGTATCTCAAGAATGGAAGAAAAAGTATCCAATGTCCACAGCCCTAATTTGAACCTAAATTATAGCTTTCATAGGAAAGATATAACCTAATTATAGCTTTAGAATATGGGGTGGGGGAGGACATAGGTGGGAGGAGGGCGGGTGATTGGTGGGGTCACCTCTATGGTTTATCTTACAAGGGTACAAGTGAATCTTTCTAAAAGCAGAGTATGAATGTCTTAATAATTAAGAAAATGACAGGCTACATTAACCAGTTTGATAAGAGTATTTTGAATTGTATATGAAAACACCACACTGTACCCAGTGATTGCATTAATGTACACAGCTATGATTTAATAAAAAATAAAAAGAGAGAGAGAAAAAACAGACCACAAACTTGAAAAAATTTGCAAATTACTTATCTGTTTTGTAAGGATTTGTGCTTAGTATAAATAAAGAAATCCAAAAATTCAACAGTAGGAAAACAAAATCTAATTTAAAAATGGACAATTTATATAAACACAATCTTCACCAAAGAAGATATAAGGATGATAAATAAAGACATGATAATATATCAGTTGTTGTTCATTAGAGAAACGCAAGTTAAACCAGAACAATCCATCCCTAGATGTCTATTACAATGGTTAAAATGAAAAGAAAAACACATAACCTGATAATTCTGATCACTGGTGAAAGAGGAGAACAATTAGAACTTTTACATATTACTTGTTTGAATGTAAACGCAAGGTTATATGCACAGAAAATGGACCTGAAGCGGTGAATAAACAAACATCAGTATATATATCCACATATGGGGATACTGCTTAGCAGTAAAATGGAACAGATTATTGATACATGAGACAACATAGATGATACAAATTATTATTTGTATATTCTCAGCAATAAGCATGAATGATACAGCATGGATGATACAATTTTTTATTTGCATAATTTCTGCAATAAGCATGACTACTTATGTAAAAAAATATATTCATTTAAAGAGTTCTGGTCAAGATCCATTAATTGGATTTTATGGCATACTAACGTGTTGTGAGCCACAGATTTCAAAACAGTCCTCTGTTTTAACCGGTGGTTCTCAACCCTCCTAAATGCATGTTGTGGTGACCCCCAACCATAAAATTTGTTTCATTGCTACTTCATAACTATAATTTTGCTACTGTTAGGAATTCTAATGTAAATATCTGATATGCAGGATGTATTTTCATTGGCCGCAACACACAGGTAGAGAACCTCTGGTACCTTCCATCTGTCACTTAGTCCCTTTTTCCATACTCCAACTAAGCATTTTAAACTGTGAATGGTTCTAAGGTCAAGGAATTGTCTACCTCCATGCCATTCCACTGGGATCATACCAAATTATAAGAGTTTTCTTCCTTATCATGAACCAACCTGTCCCCTCTACCTTCACCCATTGGTGCTGATTCTGTTTGCTGATATTCCAGATAGCAAAACTCATATTTCTTTGATCAATCAACTCCTCACTTTTTTTAATACAGCTACTATATTCCCCCAATTTTTACAGGCTACATATCCCCAGCTCCAGTCTACTATTTTCCCTAAAGTACTTAGACTTATAGGAAGTGCTGGTGAAAAATGTCCTGCATTTGAATGGACCTAGAAAATGAAATTTTCAAGATGGTAATTATGCCTCTAGCCAAAGTGACAAAGGATAGAGCTATGTACGTTGTAGGGGTGTGGGGGGAATGTGACATATAAGAAGCATTCTTTGAAACTCACTGTCAAGATTTACATTTCCCAGATAATATAAAACTTTATTTTTCATATATTAGGAATCAGAAATATTACTTAGAATAGTTTAATCCTAGGTCATATGACCATATCACTTTGCACTACTTAAAAATAGATTACTAGCTCTTACTGATTCCTTTGACACCATAGCACTTACTAGATTTCTTTAAAACTGGAATATCATATTGTTGTGTCCTCTTAATCAGCATTTCCCTTGTTCTGCTTGCCCTCATTTGTCACGTCGGTATACATAGTAGACATGAATAAGATTTTCTAAGGCAATTAATTTTATTTATAACAAATTGTATGCTACAGTTAAATTTTATTTGATTTCTGGTATCTTTGCTGAATTCTATGCCATATACATCTCTTTGGATACCAAGAAAAAAGGGAAATATAATAACAATCTGGGAACACTGAAACCAGTGGACTTAACAGCTTTCTTTGCAAAGGTTATTCATGTAAACTTAATATAAAAATGTGTTTTTTGCATATTCTGCTTGGGGTGGTGGCAAGCGTTAAGTTAGGGAATTTTAAAAAACTTCATTTCTATGTTTTATCAGGAAAATATAGGGAAAAAAAGAAACTCCAAATTCACTACTCATTGACATGTATGTTTAACATTCTGGTCAATAATTTTTAACCTTTTTGTAGTTAATGTATTTGTATCACAGAAAATACTGAATATTTTATAGAACACTTGAGGAACATTTTTGAAAGTCTTTTATACTTTAATACAATAATATGTTTATATTTACATTTTATTTTTTCAAAGCCTGATTAATTTTGTAAATTCTGGGTTATTCCTATTTAGATTGTTTTCCAGTATTTCCCTTTTTAACAATACATTGTAAATCCAAACATGCATTTAAGAGAAAACTAAATTTAAAATTCTCAAATATTCTTAGTACTAATACGAAGCCAGGAGAGGAACTAATACAGGCCCACACAAGAGAAAAACTCATTTCAATTCAAGTTGGGGGAAGGTGGGAGGAAGGAGGGAGGGAGATTGGTGTGTTCCTACTTAATGGGTACAATGTTAGAGTACTTGGCACACTTCCTGGGTGTGGGACACAACTATGACAGAAGCCCTTAGCTAACAAACATAAACATTGTACCCTAATCATTTGTACCCTCATATTAATCTTAAATTAAAAAGAAAAAATTAAGTTGGGTGCAGTGGGTAAAATACTCCTGTAATCCCAGCACTCTGGGAGGCTGAGGCGGGTGACTTGCTCAAGCTCAGAAGTTTGAAACCAGCCTGAACAAGAGCAAGACACTATCTCTATTAAAAATAGAAAAACTAGCCAGACATTGTGGTCCCAGCTACTTGGAAATCTGAGACAAGAGGATTACTTGAGCTGAAGAGTTTGAGGTTGCAATGAGTTGTCATGCCTTGGCATTCTACCCAGGGCAACAGAGTGAGACTTTGCTTCAAAAAATTAATAAATAAAATAAAATAACAATTAAAAAATAATAAAAATGCAAAACAATTTACCAATTGTTCCTTCCAAAACAAGGCAAGACCCAAACCAAAAGGTTTATCACTAAAACTGGAGTTGTATGCCATAATGGGATTGGGCTGGTCCTTAACTGTAAATGAATTATCAGATAGAATCTTCTGAAAAGCTAATTAAGAAAGAAACAAAATGCATAGCAAGTCAGATCATGCTATGAATAAGCAACCAGAAGAGGTTGAAAAAGGAAGATTTCAGATATAAAACACAAAAGTTAATGTGATGAGCCAGAACAACAGAGTTGAAGTTGAGGGAAGAGATTGACATTCCTAAGACTTTGTATGGGTACAGAGGGGTTGTCTATAGTAACCACCAAGGGTAGGTGTTAGAATATCATTACCAGAGCAATGAACATCGTGAAAATAAAATTGAGTGAAAGAATATTTACAGTGGCGTAAAAATGAATGAAGTGTAAGACTCATACATCAAAACCCACAAAAAGTTAAATGGAAATTAGAGACTTACAAGGAAGACGTCTTTGGAAGACTTCTTGTTCAGGTAGTAACACTCCCCAAATCATACACAGATTCAGTGCAATACCTAAGAACATTCTGCCTGGGTTTGTTTCGTTTTGTTTTTTACAGAAAATTGCCAAACTGATTATAAAAATTGACATGGAGTTTCACAGGGCCCATAATAGTTAAAACAATCTTGAGAAAAAATGAAATTGGAGTATTTACACTTCCCCATTTCAAAATTTTCTCTAAAACTACTATAATCAAGACAAAATGGTATTGATGTGAACAGACATATAGATCAATGGAACAGAATTAAGAATGCAGAGATAAATTCATGTATTGATGGTCAATTGATTTTCAAATTGAATTTCATTTTAACTGCTTTATTAAGATAAGATTCAGATACCATAAAATTCAAACTTTTAAAATATACAATTCAGTCATTTTGAAAATATTCACAGGTCTGTGCAACCATCACCACTGTCAATTTTAAAACATTTGCTGCATCATCTCAGAAAATAACCCGTACATTTTAGGTATCAGTCCCTTATCTGTCATGCTAAGTAGCCATTAACCTATCTTTCTCTACAAATGTATGTTTTTATTCTCGATTTTCATATGAATGGGATTATATAATATGTGGACTTTAGTAAGTGGCTTCTTTTGCTTAGTGTAACATTTCAAAATTTGTTCAAGTTGTAGAGTTTATCAAAACTTTATTCCCTTGTATACTGAAACACTATTAAATTGTATGGAAATATATTAGCCATTTGTTCATTGATGGACATTAGGGTTATGTCTACTTTATGATTTTACAAAAATATTTTAAATTATTATGAGTACATAATAATAGTTGTAGGTGTTTATAGGGTGAATGTGATATTTTGATAGAGGCAAACAATGTAAATGAATAAAGTCAGGATAACTGGAGTATCCATCACCTCAGACATTTATCATTTCTTTGTGTTAGGAATATATCAATTTCACTCACCTTATGTTTATTATGACCAGTTATGCTATAATAATTCATGTACTCGTGTTTGTGGTGATATGTTTTTATTTATCCTAAGTATATACCTACAAATCAAATGGAATTTCTGGAGCATATGGTAACTCTGCATCCAACAGTTTGATGAACAGCCAGACTACTTCCCAAAGTATCTGAAGGATTTTACACTCCCCCCAGAATTGTATAAGGATTCCAATTTCTTCACACCCTTATCAACTGTTGTTATTAGCTGACTTTTTTATTCTAGCCATTCTACTTGGTGTACATTGGTATATTATTATGGTTTTGATTTGTATTTCCCTGATGACTGATGATACTAAGTATATCTCAGGGTGCTTGTTGGATATTTGCATTTGTTTTTGAAGAAAGGTTCTATTCCTATCTTTTTTTATTTAGGTCATTTTTATTTTTATTACTGAATTATGACCATTTTCAATACATAAATATCAATATAATTTGCATTTCTAACAACATATGTAAAAAGTTCACTTCTATTTTGACCTTGTTGTGTACTTAATTATGAAAAGTCATTGAAATATTTCAAGTCCTTTATTAGCCATATAACTTGGCAAACATTTCTCCCACTCTTCTTCTTGGCCTTTTACTTCTTCTAAGGTGTTATTTGAAATAGAACATTTTTAATTGTGATGACGTACAAGTGACCGAATTTGTAACTATGTTGCTCGTGCTTCTGGTATCATTTATAAGAATCTTTTACAAATTCAAACTTATGAAAGTATAATCATATATTTCCTCCTAAGAGTTCTATGGTTTTAGCTTTTTCTTTTAATATTTGATCCACTGTATGTTGATTTTTGTGAAAAAAGTTTCCAACTTCATTCTTTTCTATGTAGCTATCTAGTCATCCCTGAACCATTTCTTGAAAAGAAAATTTTCCCATTGCATGGTATTGGCACTTTTATAAAAAATCAGTATGCCATAGTTGTGTGGGTTTATTTCTGGACTATCAATTATAACCCCTTAACCTATGTGTTTATATTTTTATCAATGGGCTAGTAGCACAATGACCACAATGTGTTAATTACCATAGCCTCATAGTCCATTTTGAATGCAGGATGTGTCAGTCCTTTCACACTGCTCTTTTTCAGAATGTTTTTGTCAATTCTTGGTCCCTTAGAATTCCACATGAATTGTAGATTCAGTGTGACAATTTATACAAAACATAACTTGGAAATGTGATAGGGATTTCATTCAATCCATGGATGTATGAGAACTATTGTTCAAGTCTTCTGGTCCTTGAAAATAGAACCTTTTCCCATTCTTTTAGATCTAATTTCAGTAATGTTTTATAGTTTAGAGAATAAAGTTTATATTTCTTTTGTTAAAATTATTCTTAAATATTATTCTTCCTGATGCTATTATAAATAGAATTGTTTTCTTCACATTGTTTTCAGATTGCTCATTGTGTATAACAGTACCACTGATTTCTATATATTGATCTTGAGCCCTGAAATTTTGGTGAATTCTTTTATTAATTCTACTAGGTTTTTTATTTATTTATTTTTTATTGAATCATAACTGTGCTGTGTACGTTAATACTCTCATGGGGCACAGTGTGTTGTTTCTATATACAATTTGAAATCCTTTTATCCAATTGGTTAGCATAGCCTTTATGTCATTTTCTTAGTTGTTGTGTTAAGACATTTGTATTCTACATTTAGAAAGATTCACATGTACCCTTATAGGATAAATCTACTAGTTTTTAATGAATTCTTTAAGGTTGCCTATATTTGAAATCATGTCATCTGAAAATAAAAATAATTTTTCTTCTTCCTTTACAATCCTGATATCCTTTAATTAATTTTCTTGCATAATTTCCCTGGCTAGAACTTTCATCACAATGTTGAATAAGAGTTGTAGGAGTATACATTCTTACATTGCTTCTGATCTTGGATTGAAAATATCCAGTCTTTGTTCATTATGATGTTAACTGTGGTGTTTGAGGTAGTTGTCCTGTATAATAAGATCAATGAATTTCCCTTTTATTCCTATTTTTGAACATTTTTTAATCATTAATGGAAGTAAGTTATTGTTAAGTGCTTTTTACATGTCTATTGAAGTTATTGTGTAATTTTTGTTTTTATTCTATTCTTATGATATATTACATTATATTATTTACAGATATTGAATCAATCTAAAATTTGTGGTATGTAACTTTCTTGGCCATTCTGTATATTCATGTATTGTTGAATTTATTTTGCTAGCTTTTTTAAGGTTATATTCAGATTTATAAAAGATATGTGTCCTTAGCTTTCTTTTCTTGTGAAGTCTTTGGTCTTAGTATCAGAGGAACAATCACTTCATTAACTAAGGTAATAAATGTTCCCTTCTTTGGTATTTTGTAGAAGAGGTTGTGTGAAAAATTATTTCCTCTTTAAATATTTGGTAGAATTCAACAGTGAAGGCATCGTGGGTAGTTTTAAGATTTCTAACTCAATCTCTTCACTTGTTACACATCTATTCAAATGGTCTATTTCTTCTTTATATAAATTGTACATTTAATCTAAATTCTCTAGTTTCTTGTCATGTAACTGTTCAGAGTATTCCTTTATAATTATTTTTATTTCTATAAGAGCAATGTACTCTCTTTCATTTTCAATTCTAGTAATGTAGGTATTCTTTTTTTTATTCTAGATTAATGTAGTTAAAAATGTGTTAATTTTTCTCACATTTTCTAAGAGCCAGCTTTTGGCTTCATTAATTCTTCTCTATTATTTTCTTTTCTATAGTTTGTTAATTTTTTTTCTTTGATTCCATCACCTAGCCAGAGGTTTGGTTGGCTCTTCTTTTCAGGTTGTCTTAAGATGACTAGCTATATTATTGGCTTTCTTTCTTAGCAGAGGCATATCACCTACACATACCCCTCTAATCACTGCATTAGCTGCATCTTGCAAACTTTGGTATGTATGTCTTCAGCTTAATTCATTTTAAAAAATTGTCTTAAGTCCCTTTTGATTTCTTCTTTAACCTACTGGCTACATAAACATGTGTTATTTAGTTTCCACAAAATTGTGATCTCAAATTCTCCCCGCTGTTGACTTCTAGTTAGTTTCATTCCATTGTGGTCAGAACATCATATATGGTTCAACAGTTGCTGTGGGGAGAAAATAGAGCTTCTCATGCTGTCACACTGGAAGTCAGTCCTAGTCAACTGACTTTCAACAAGGGTTTCAGGCACTTCAATGAAAAAAATTATAATTATTTTCCACAAATTATTCTAAGACAATTTGACACCCATATGAAAAAGAATGAATTTGTGTTCCTACCTCAAATTGCACGCAAAAGTTAACTACATCAAAAACATAAATGTAGGAGCTAAAATTATAAAATTATTAAAAACTTGGTATAAGTATCATCACCTGATTAAACAATACTATCTTATATTTAAAATCATAAAATCAAAAGTACAAGCAAAAACAGAAATTAAGCTTCATCACAATTATAAAGTCTTGTGCTTCAAAGGAACAATAAAGAAAAAAAAATTCCTAGAATTGGAGAAAACTTTTGATAATTTATGATTGTTAAGAGATTTGGATTTAGAAAATATAATGAATAGTTACAACTCTTGGGCGGTGCCTGTGGCTCAAGGAGTAGGGTGCTGACCCCATATGCCAGAGGTGCTGGGTTCCCAGCCCTGGCCAAAAACAAACAAACAAAAAAAAAAACAACAAAAAAACAACTCAATAATAAAAATAATCCAATTAAAATTGGACAAAGTATTTTAATGGACATTTCACAAAAGTTATGCAAATGACCAATAAATACATAGGACATTATTCTTCATCTGGAAAATAAAAATCAAAACAGCAAGACACTGCATCATAACGGGAATAATTACAGCTTAAAAAAAGAAAGAAACCTGCCAAAACAAATTTTTATATGTTTGTGAAGAAACTGGAACCCTCAAACATTTCTGATGTAAATGCAAAATGTTTGAGCCTCTTTAGGAAATTGGTGGTCAGTTCCTCAAAATGTTGAACATAGAGTTTCCATGTAACCCAGTAATTTCTCTCATAATCATAGACTCAAAAATTGAAAACAAGTTCACACAAAAAAAATGTTTATAGCATAATTATTTATAATGACCAAAAAGTAAAAAGAACCAAAATACCTATCAAGAGACAAAGGAGAAATCAAAATGTGGCTTATCCACTTGTAATATAATGTTATTCATCCATAAAAGGATCAATATACTGATCATGTTAAAACATGGATAAACCTTGAACATGCTAAGTGAAGTTTTCCCAAAAGACAACATATTTTGATTTCATTCTAGCAAAATTTTCAGAAAGAGCATGTCTATAAAGATAGAGAATAACTTAGTAGTTTTCCAGGGTTCACAGGGTCAAAAGGTGGAGAAACTAGTGAAGAGTACATGGTTTATTTTGAGGATAATAAAATAGGTCATGGTTGTATAACCCTGTGAATATACTAAAATTGACAAAGTATACATTTCAAATTGGAAAATTTGTGATTTGTGAATTACATCTCAATCATATATGTATTTATCTAGTACCTCATGTTACTAAGGGACTGGTAAACAAATGCCATCTTATAGTTGATGTTGCTTTAGGACAATCTTGGAAAAACAAACTGAAAAGAGACACACAAAAAAATTTAGTTAAGATCAAGGCTGTGTGATTACAAATCAAATATGCTCTGGTTCTGTCCTCAAATCTCCTTTTTCAGATCAGTGCACCATCTCCCAATGGCTCAGAAGTGTATCTTCTTACAGCTCACACCTGCCTCCCTTCTCTGGAGGATTGTGTCCATTAGCAATAGCTACCAATAGGCTATACCCAATGACTGACTAATGTGAATAAAATAGGCCAGACCTCTTGTCTCAAGGAAGGACAATGCTTTAGGATAATTTATGCTTTCAAAGTCCCTGTGGATCAGACCCAGTTTAGATCTGAAAATTTGCATTTTTATCAAGTTCCTGGTTGATGCTAAAAATGCTGATCTGAGAACCACACTTTGAGATATGCTGGACTAGACTTTTCCTGACACACCAGCCTCACTGAGCCCCTTCCCCTTTGCTATTGTTAAGGTCTCACATTCTCCTTTCCTACAGGATTTTCTGGAAGAAGAAACCTCCAAGCAAAGATACAAATCTGAATTCCTAAATTCAACTCCATTTTTAAGGAATCTGAACTAAGACTAGATTCAATTCAGATGTTCAAATCCTTTCAAAGGAGCAAATGGAAATTATTTCGAAGCCTTCTGCAAAAGATCTAACTTTCTTTCATTTCTATGAACCAATCGCAAATGAGACTTTGAGAGAAAAAGAGAAAAAAACAAAGAACAGCTACATAATGTACATCAGAAAGAGAATTACCATTTTAAAAAATGCGAGAAACTAGTTTTCCAGAACCATAAGTTTCAGAAGTTATAGGAAAATGAGAATACTAAACAAAGATGAGCGAGCCAGTAGAGAATGGGGAGAACTAAACTCTCACAGTATTTAATTTGGTGATTGCCCAAAATACCACTCCATCTCTAGCACTACAACCCAATATACAATTTTCTCTGCCATATATCTCAGGGAAGATGACTTGCCTGATGTCACACAGCTAGATGATGCCAGAGCTCAAGTTTTGCTTTTGCAACTTTAGTGTCCTCCCTATTTAGACACGCATATGCACATATAAATTTTTTTTGTAGGGGGTACACTACCTTAAAAGAAGGGCTCATTCTTAATTATCTTCACCATAGTGTCCACCAAAGTATCTCTCACATAACAAGTGAATTCTTTAACGGGGGGTGAGGATGGTTATTGGATCTTTCTACCTCTGTCATTTCAGCGTCAAGAATAACACTTTGTTGAATAGATATGTGGATTGATAGATGGGTCAAAAGATGGATTTGAATGCATTCTCAACCTGCCATCCGGCAGTAAAGTAGTTTTTGTTGTTGCTTTTATCAAGGCTCTGAAATAGTGAAAGGCACTAAGGCAATGGTTGCCCTCTGATGCCTGGGAACCTGGCCCGTGGTCCTAATGCTGCTGTTTGTCATCTGCATGGTCCTGGGATACCTCTCCATATCTTCTTCTTTTTTTTTTTTTTAACCACATTGCATTGTTTAATGAAATGATTGTTTTAGCTGTGTTTGTGTTACACTAAGTTGTAATATAAAGAGTATTTTTTACTGGGGATCATAATCCAAAAGGTTGTAAATCCATGATTCCCTCTTGTTTAGCTTATTATAAACTTACTTCATGGCATTAAGGCTGGTGCTAATCTTGGTTAAATTTCTTTGTTCTCACTTGTTTTTCTCTGCTGCCTCTGGGGTAAGGTGGAGGGAGATAGGAGGTGGCCTGTGTGGGACAGATGGTAGCAAAGAAATGTAGCAGAACCTCCATAGGCTTGCAGAAAATCTACCATAGGTCTCAGCAATTCTGCAATGCAGCTCTCTGCTACGGGGTGACAGAGTGATCTGGACACATCTACCCATGGAGCCAAAATCTCTAAACAAGGCCCCAAGATCCCTGAATTCTCACCACCCCTTTGAGTTACTCATCTTTGGCACTGCCATGTGTAACCACAGTGCACATGCTAATAAACTTCTTTATCTTCCTCTCGTTAATCCATCTTTGGCTCATTTTTAGGGCCCAGCTCTCTTACATATAAATGGGGCTGGAGATTAGGTGTGCTCTCCCATTACAGGATGGTTATAAAAATGAGTGATGTTGTGTTTGTTAATCCTAACAAACTTTGAAAATGGACCTTCCTAGTAGAGAAACACATAATAAAGTAAGAGAAAGAAACAGGAAAAGAAAGAATGCTACCTACCCTCCATCTTAGGGGGTTCTCAGGGCTGCTTCACTGTGGGCCGAGGCAGCATGGGCAGGTGGTAACAAAATTGGGCTGGATCTGGCAGGCCTGGCTTTGATACCTGTTCTAGTACTCAACCCCTGGGACTTTGGGCAAAGCATATAAGCCCTGTAAGATAATTCCTGACCTACTTACTTATTAGCAGGACTGCTAGAGGCTAAACTGAGCTCACATAATGAGAAAGGATTTGACATACTGTAAAATGAAGTGCTGAGGTAGGTTGATATCACCTGTAACCTGTAATTGACATCATATCACAGTTTACAGTCACCACTGTCAAACCCCCTATACTCTGTCATGCCCACAGATGAGTGTTCTGCTACCTAAAAAGAGAGAGAGAGAAAAAAGGTTTTTCCTACCATGAAGCAAAGGCTTTTCATCCAGTTCTAACATTTCAATGCCCATCATAATACATTCTGTTGCCTTTCCTGCTCCCATGCCAGGGACTTTTTCGAACATTCTTTTCCATCTTTCACATGGTCCTGTCTGGTAAAGAATCACCACAGCAGTTCATTAATCCTACCATCCTCTGTGAGGCAGGATGGTGGTCCATTTGTCTGTGTCTGCTCTTTGGATAAAGGATACTAGGGTAAGGGAGAGATTAAACGAAAGTCACAAGGTCACTCTGCAAGTCACCATTAGCAGAAAATGCTACTCTGGGAGACTGTTTCTCAAACCCGAAAGTCGGAACTTATGATCACCCATTTATTATAACTTCGGAATTGTCTATTTCCAAAATATGTATTATAAATGTTCCTTTTTTCCCCATGGGTATTGTCTATCACTGTTTATTGCTGATTCATTTAGCAAATATTCTATAGGCTTCTGTTTATCTACACATGATATTTTCAGTCTTTTTATTGGAACTTGCATCCAGTGACATTTAATTTTAACTGAATGTGATATTTTCAATCTCTTGTTGGAACTTGTACCTAGTGGCATTTAATTTTGAATAAACAATATTGTTATAACTGGGAGCATGTTAATAGGTGTTTTTCAACTTACAGGAACGATTCTCTATCATTAAAATCAAAGAAAAAGAGATGTGAAATTATCATGTTTATTTTCCCTCTATCTTAAATGTTTTTTGTTTTATTTTGTTCTAATTTGTTTTAGAAATACTTAAAGAAGAAAGAGAAGGGAAACCAACTTTTTGAATTTCTGTGCATTGTGTGTTATGCTAATTTTTACAGTAAACTAGCTACCATTATTCTTATTTTTTTCTTTAATCAGAGAAAACTATGAAATTCAGAGGGAGCAAATTACATGTTCAAGGACACTTGACCAATCAACTTATTGACCTGCTATTTAAATTCACATCCTTCAAAAACCAAAATCAAACTTCCCTTTATTCAAATGGATATATGCACCACTTCTTACTGGATTAGCTAGGACGTTTGGGTTGTAATCAACAGAAAGCCAACTTGACTACATTAAACAAATACAGGAAGTTATTCAAAAAATACTGTGATGTGTTTTACACCCACAGTGGGAAGGTAACAAGCTGGGCCTCTGGCATGAATGATGAAAGAGGTTTTATTCCTTGTCTTTCATCTCTGCTTTTCTCTTCAGGCCCATTTAAGTATTTGAGAATTCTTTCTTCCAAGTGGAAATGAAAATGATAAATAAGACAATTATTAAGCTTATGCTTCAGGCTTTATCACTAGAGAATGATAACATCTCTAGCTCTAATTTAAATCTTGGAAATTTGGGGAAAGATTTCTGACGACTTTTGGTCCTGTAACTCTGGAACTACTTCTGAATCTGACAACTAAAGTCAAGAAGATAGGTACAGTGATTGCAGTGAAAATATGAGTTAATCCAAAATGAGCATGTGTGTGTGAGTGTGAGTATGTCTGTGTGCACGTGTATGTGAGTGTATGTCTGTGTGCAAGTGTTTATGAGTGTATGTCTGTGTGCATGTGGGTGTGAGTGTATGTGTGCATGTGTGTGGAGAGTGAATATTTGTGCATGTGTGTGTGAGTGTGGCATGAAAGACGGGAGGAGAGTTAAAGATCAAACTGCAAATATTCAATATTATGTGTGAAGTGTAAATTATAGCCAAAGGAACAGGTTCATTTCACACTTGTTTTCTTAAGTCCCAAATTATTTACCCCAAGACAAGAATAGATTTTGAATTAAGAATACTTAAATATCAATGATTTTTTTTTCTTTCTTGGAATGCATGAATCTTGAGTACACAAAATATTTGTGAAGACAAGTAGAAACACACATCTCAGAGAGTCAATTAACCAAAAACACTATTTATGCTTGAATTAATAGAACATTTCCCTAAAATTTTAGTTTTATCATTAACTGCATCATCAGACAATTATTCATGAGTGCTCAGTTCTGTTTGCCAATTACATTTGTCTGTGCTGTTAAGACATGTTCTCACTATAAATGTTTAATTTTTCCATGTTAATTTCAACATTACAGTCAACAGTGCCCATTGTCAAGTCCCAGTTTAACCTTATAGGTTTCTGTGCAAGTGTCAGTCTGAACTAAAGGGATATTATTGTAGTAACAGCACTCTTATTTCTGGTATCCAGGAGTGATGGTACAATTATAATCATTAACAATCTGGAGTGCTTTTAAGAGCCCTGCTAGGAAAGCAAACCGCTCTGGAGTATTAAATCTGTCTCTAATCTATTTTTAAATTACTGTCTAAATATAAGCAAAGGGGGGGAAGTACCTTCAGTGCCTGTGTAGCTCCCTAGGGTTAAATACCCTAAACAGGAGAGAAAAACTTGGTGCTAATAGTTGTAGCACAAGTGTGCATTGTCAAAGTTCATGCTATTCGTTCTGGAAAATGATAATTAATGGACTTTGTCCCATTGTCCTGCCCGAAGGCCTAAGGGCCTGCTTGAAACAGGCATTCTTCATAGAAGAGTTGTTTACTGTACCTTCATAATAGCTCAGCATTTTCAAAAGAAAACTCACAAAGAGAAAAAAAAATCTGCTGAATGGAGAAAAGATGAAATTGTTGTCAATATAAAAGTGTCAGAATCAGAAAAGACCTCAGTATTGACACAGATTTTTAAAAATGCCTTCATACAAGTTAAGCAAAATGATTATGCCTCAGGCATTATGCCAAAAGAGTCCTGGACAAATCTTTTTTTCCATAGTGAACTTTCATGAGAACATAAACTTTATGTGTCACCCACTTCTAAATTACATTTGATGTCATTTAAATGTATGTCCTTGCCAGTTTTGAAGCATATGGAGTATTGTTCTGCTAAAGCACTCATGAAAACCTTTAGGTAGTTCTATCAGACTAGAAACTCAAAATGCCAGCCATCATCAGGTCTTCTGTTATCTGCATATGTACTGCAAAACAGGTAAAGCTTCAGGGCATTTCAAGATCATAAAATGGGAACTGAACATCTCATTTCTTAAACATATTCTTAGAAGTCTAATTTCATTAAAGAAGTACCATATTCTATGGATTGCCCCTTTAAAGCTACTTTACATCCATCCACCTCAAAATGGAAACAAAAAAACATAAAATATGTGTTTCCTTTGTTATTTATGCAGTTTAAAAATCTTTTAAACATCCTTCTAGTGAAGTCTCCAAGCTTTCATTTGAAAGATTAAATATATTTACTTAAATATTCACAAGGATGAATGAGAACACTGAGGCCAGGAGAGATGACTAAGTGTGATCTGTAGGGGGGGTTAGACCAGGAAAATAGAACATCCCTGAATATCATCAAAGATCATTTTCAATGGAGTGACTACTGACCAATTAGTTTCCTATCTCCAGCCAGAGGAAATGAACCAGACATTAGACATCACTAGTTTCCAAAATGAGCCTTCCGTTTGGAGACAGCAATGAACAGCCTTGATGTGAGGGCACACCAACAACCAGAGAGAAACAATGCCCAGAAAGTAATCCTTCACACTTGTGCAGCACTCGGTTATTCTCCGGACATGTTCCTGTTGGCTGTGGCATTTGACTGTTGTACTAATACTGTGTGACAGATGTTATAAACCTATTTGATACAAGAAAAAATGGAGATTCGGTACTTTGAAATGGAAAAGTAAAAAAAGTCATGGAGATGATAAAGGAAATCTGTACAAACAAGTTCTAGATTAACCATTAAGTACATGAATTTATCATTTAAAATACCAAGCTACTGTTTTGATATCTGAAAGTGATGATAATAACCTTTCACATAGTATATTGTTATCCTCTGACGACCTTGTAAGAGGAGGACTCTGGCCTTTCCAGAGAATTTTTTTTTCCTTGTGAGGAGGTAGAAAAAGGAGTGAAATTTTTATATGTGAAAAAGAAAACTTTATGGTTCATACGGCATGTTGTAGACATGTGTAGAAATGATCTAGGACTTTTTTCATCTACCTAAAGTGTCTTATTGTTGGCCAGATCTGAGGGATTTCACATTCCATAGGGAGATGGTATACAACCTCTGCTGTATAGATCCAGAGTTGCCAAGCCTTGTTTCATACTACAAATGACAAAATAGTCTAACATTCCGTCATATTTCAACCTATTTAAATTAAAACAATGTGGTACTTAGGTCTTGATAATTGTCTAATGGATGGATTGATCTACTACTCATTTAAATTATAGCAAGTAAGTCTTCACAACATGCTAGGTATTGTACCTGGCACCTATAAATGTTACATAATTTAATCTTTCAAAAAATGTGATCAAGTATATACATTACCAGTTTCATAGATGATAACTCTGAAAGTCTTCCTGAATTCTAAGATAACTACAATATAATACTTTCTTAAATAATGAAAAACCAAATCCTCCAAGTTAAGCAGTGTTACCTGGTGTTTATTGAGACTTGGCCAACTTCTTTCAAGAGCTATGGGAACATTTGAATTTTGCTCCATTTAAAAAACATATGTATTGTCAGTAATTCTAGGTAGTCATAAACAACACATTAATCTCTAAAGTGCCTTATGCACTCCAAATTTCTTAGGTATCTCATAAAGCCATTGTCAGCGGGCTGGACACAGAACACCTAGGGTTTGTAATGGCTCAGGTTGCCAAAGGGGGCCAAGCTGACAATTTTGAGATGACATGTGAACATTTTTGGTTGTGCAGATACATATCACTTTTAAGAGAACATTTTATTACCAAAGCTTAGAATGAGTAAATGGAAATAGAGAAGATGAAAATAGTCTATGGAAAGTTTGCAAAGCACTTTCTTGCAAATTTTCCTTGGTCACATTTGTAAGGGATCACTGGACTTTTGGGAAATATACATGTTCCTATAAATATAAACACTTTAGAGCTGGAAGAGACCTAAGAAAACATTTCGCTTTTGCTCCATCTTGTCAGTGTAGTCTGTGAAGTCTAGCGCAGACAGTGACCTGTTTAGTAAAAACTAGGGTCGTGGGGCTAAATTTTCTTTTAGTTGAGTCTTCTGAATATTTTTGGGATACAAGATACACATGACCTAAATAAAACAATAAGAAGACATGAATTATAAATGCTTTGCGTGTCCACAGGAAGAGGTCTAATATATTTTGTTGGATATTTTGGTAAGAAAATAAAGATCCTGAGTGTTAGTTACAGTTATCCTAAGAGGAAAACATTAAATTAACCTGGACTTTGCTAAGAAAAGTAGAGAGTATTGAACATCTATAGGATAAGGAATTTCAAAACCATATTGAGCTAAATTAAAACTTACATTTTGGATAGATACAGGACCAATACTTCCTTCTTTTTTTTTTTTTTTTGAAAGATTTGGTAAGTGAATTATTAATCTAAATTTGTAGGAAGTACAATTCTTTCAAATCTGATTGTAATGCTCTCACATGTTTTAAAGGGACCGCTTGGGCAGAGAATAACTGTGATCATGACTTGCAGAAAGGCCAACTCCCTTGGAGAATTTCTTTGAAAAGTATATTATTCTTACCTATTCATTGAAGTGAAAGCTTTATTATAAAGTCACTTGGTTAGCTTGGCTCTAGCTGCTGATTATTCTAGATAACTGTATTTTCTTAAAGTAAATTATATAATCATTACTTAATTAGAAAGCATTTAATATTTTTCACTCTTATCTTTACAAATGTGTTTCTTTTCCACAGAGACTAACATCCTGGGAGATTGTCCATAACTTGTAATGGAATAAAATAAAAAAGGATGGTATGATCAGATAAAAGTGGGGAACATTTTCATTTTATATTATTCTTTTAGAGTTTTACAAGGTACTTAAGGGTTGCAGAAGCTCTGGAAAATCCTTCATATAAAGATAAGTTCATTTTATTTAGCCCCCAAGTGTATTTCTTATGCCTCCTCTCTTCTCTATGAGCACTTTGACCGTTACCTTCTCACCCCTGGAAAATGACATCAGTACCAGCACTGATCTCCTGCTTTTGTTCAGGGCTCCAACATATACACCAAAGCCAACATTTTAAAATATAACTCATATACTTTTCTTCCTTCAAATCATTTAATGGTTTAATTTCTTTTTATTGTGTTTCAGATAAAATCGTATCTTTACCAGGTCTTTAAGAATCTACAACAGCAGTCTGCACATTTAAGCCATGCCTCAGAATTACTTGGAGGGTTAATTAAAAGACAGATTGCTTGGCCTGACTTCCATAATCTTTGGCTCAGTGGCTTAAGGATATTCTGAGGTTTGCATTTCTGATAATTTCCGGGTGATGTGGCTGATGCTGGTCCTGGAACCACACTTTGAGAACCACTTTCCTATATGCTTAGGTAGGTCTCTCTTACATCTCCTCACTTGGCCCGCTGAGCTCTGCCCCTCCCCTGTCATTAGGATCTAGCTACATTAAACTTCTTTCAAGCATACTTTCCTCCTGAAATCTCATGCCTTACATACTGGCATGGTTGGACCTTATCTGCCTCAGACTGCAGGGCACATACTTTCAGACGTGCATTTCTCGGCTACCTTTTCTAAATGTGCTCTTCCATCATTGCTCCTAGACATTGAATTCTGTCATATTGCCCTGTTTTATTAAATTTATAGCATTATATACTCTGAACTTGTTTACTTCTTGTCAACATCACTACAATGTAATCCCTGTGAGAACAGGGACTTTATCCCTTTCAAGTTTATATTTCAAGGCTAATTTAGACATAGACCATTATTTTCAAAGAACATCTGTTAGCAGATTTTAGGATGGCAATTTAGAACCGAGTATGGGAACTAGAAATGCTGCTTAACTTAAGGGTAAGCTAGTGCTATGGCTAAAGTTTCTATCTACAAAGGAAGGAAATGTTCCACAAGACCATGCTCATTTCTAATAATACCTAAAAAGTTTGGGGGTCCCCAAAGTCACCTTCGCATTGAATAGTTTACTAAAAAGATGGGAGTCATTGAACGTTCTTATTCTCAATTTTATGATTTGATAAAGTAAAATGATATAGATTAAAATCGACAGAGGAAAAGGTACCTACGACAGACTCTAGAACAGGTGCAAATATGGAGCTTCTGGTTGTTCTTTCCCCAGGGATTCATGGGCAACATTAACTAGTCCTGGCTATGATGTGGCAGTATATATGAAGTGTTGCTGACCAGTGAAGTTCACTCTAGATATGATGTCCAGAGTTTTTATTGGAGCTTGATCACATACACAGAGTTGGCTATCCACCTGCACTTAGTCTACAACTTTTCCAGAGCTAACGCAGATATTTCATGGTGTTTAGACCCCATTATAAATCATTAACTATGTAGTGTATCCTAAGGCCCCAGGCAACAGAGATACTATTACTGGGCAGAATATTTCAAGGGATAACAAATCACTTCCTAGAAAGTGAAGGCAAGGATCAAAACTTATTTTTATAAGGTTAATTCTTAAATACATAATAGCTCTATATGGATATAACATATACACATTCTTCCAGAACACAAAAATACATTTTAAAAAACTGTTATCCAACTAATTCTTTATTTGATCATTCATTTATTCATTTACTTTATAGTACGATTATTATTTACTGAATTGAGATTCATTTCTGCAAAAAGCTGAGAATCTTTTAAGGAAGACAAATATATAAACAATTGCTATAAAAGGAATATAAGGTTTTGTGGGATGATGGGGCACCTTGACCAGGAAGAAGTAGTGAGACAGAGAGATACTGTGGACTGAGTTTTTCAAATTATGAGGAAATTTTGAATTTTAGTTTTCTCATCTATAAGATTAAACAAGTGGATTACTGAGTTACTGACAAAGTAATGCCCACAAACGCGTTCATGCCTTTTTACACTCACTGCCTTAGGTAATTCCCTCAAACTGACCTTGGACTTGATGATTTGGCTTATAGATACTTGAAAAATATTTGTTAATTTTGGCCTTTTTCTCCTGGTGTTCTCTGAGAATATCGTGTAAATGAGCTTGTGCTAACCTAATAGAAAATAAAAGACCACTGAAGGACACCCAAGTCACCTTGACTAAAAGCCTCTCAACCACCAGACATATGAGTGAGGTCATGCTAGACCATCCAGTCACCACCCCACATACTGGTTCACCACAGATACATATGACAGACCAGTAGAGATAAACCCAGGACGTAGGAGAATCAGCCATTCCATCCAGAAACTTGTGAGTTAAATAATTAGGCAAAACATTTAGTTAAGACACCTGTTTTGTGGTGTTTTATGCAGTAAAAGCTACACATATAAAAGTAGATAATAACTCTATACTAATCTTAGATCATAATAATTTACATGACTAGAGCTAAATAAGTTTATTCTAGACTCGGCACATGATGGCAATTAAAATAGGTCAAAACATTTGAGAAGTTTTTATTTCAGGAGTAAGTCACATCAATTACAAACTATGAATCAAAATTCATGACATTTTGTGCCTAATTGTCTCCTCATTGGGTCATATGCTCTACTCAAAATGTGTTTATGTCTGAAAACAAAAAACAGAAAGTATTAAAAAGCCTAAGAATAAAATATTTTATAATATGATACAGAATACTCTTACTTCCACTTTTTATGTCTACCTGGTGTTTTACCTGTAAAAGATGACTACAGAAATATAAATAAGAATGCAGTAATGAAAATGCAATTAGAAACATTCCCTTTCTAACATATAGCTTGTTTTGCAAAACTCATTAATTAAATTATTTCAAAATTCACACACTGTTTCCAGTTTCACTCTGTTAAAATATTTTCTCACTTCATCAGAATCTATCTGTAAAGAAAAGTGCAACAGAACTTGCTAGAGAAGAAAAAAAATGTTTTGGCATGATTTGTGTTGAGAAAGAAGAAAATATTAAACATCTTGCAGAACAGAGTTTCCAGAGAAATCTTGGAGTCCCTGGAGGTCTCTCAGATAAGTCTCAAGTAAGCTTCTGAACTTTTTGAGGATTATCTAAGGCAAACTGGAAAGTGAAACCCTGAGAGAGTTTCCCCCATTTGCTTCACTCTACTCTGGGTATATCAGGAAGTGCTGACATCTTGCCTTTTACTGAGTTGCTGATTTGGATTTTAAAATGAGAACTAAATCCCAGAGCCTAAGTAAAGGTAAAAATGAAGGCATTCTGCAATACAAACTTGATACAAGAGAGATTTCCCTGTGGCTTTAAAAACATTGTGGAGTCCAAAATGTGTCTGTTTGAAATAAGTATCCAAATAACCATTTGCTGTTTTGAGATTTAGTGACCAATTGCTGTTGTTGACGTGGTCATAAATTTGGAATTCCTGAACTTCATTTAACCATTTTTCTTTCCGAGGAGCCTTGAAATGGCATATTGATTTGCTGTGTTGGTTTTGATGATTACAGAGAAGGGTTATTTTCAGCCTACATTTATTTTGAGTTTCTTTTGATAATAAATGTTCTATAAGCCCACTCTCTATTCTGATTTCAGTTCTCTCTTGCAGATGTATGTGGTTGTGTGAAATAATTCAAGCTGTAGATTATTGATTTTTGATTAAACTTAAACTACAGCCCAATATCTTTACCTTGGGTTTTCAAGAGCTAACAACTTTTCTTCTTATCAAGAACGATATGGGCAAGTATGAAAAGATATTTACATCCCATTGAATATTATGTGTCAGTCCCTGTCAAGTGCATTCCTTCTTAATCTTTTCACAACTTTGTGAATCAATATTATAATAAATAATCAAGACAAGAAACTTCAGAGATTAAAAGAATAACTTGAGTGATACCACAGATTTAAAAATAAATATGAACATTTGCTTACTATAAATATCTTACTTCTAGGATAATATCCTCCAATACATTTCACTAAAGCTTTAGGAAGTGAGCATTCATTAATGACTCCATCTTTTAGTATTCAAGAGAAGTAATAGTATAAAAAAGCATTTCTGTCAGTAGCAGTCTATTAAAAAATTATAAAATATAATACATGGTTATTATATATAAAATTAGCAGCACCAGAGAAAGAGAAATGGATACACAATTTATTTAGAGATCATATATTTAAATTTTATCTCTAGAATACTTTTAGCAGTTTATTTGTTCATAGGTTGGGGTTAAAGGATTACATTGATTTTTCTCTAATTTATTTCTTATAACTTTTATCTGCCTATATGTACAAACAATGCATAAGCTTATAATTTCAAAGCTTGGTAAATATAGCAAAATGAACACACCAATAAAGCATAACCTAGTTCAAGACACAGAATGTTATCAACATCCCAGGGGCTTCCTTTGCACTTCTTCCAATGCCCACCTACCTGTGTACCTTGTACTGCTTATTTTATAAATAAGCTTTGTCATTTCATGAGCTTTAAAACAGTGAAAATAAACAATATCTATTATTTTGCTGATAGTTTACTTAACATTTTGCTGGAAATACCAAAATATGTTGTCAGTCCAAGCTTTATTTATTTTCATTGTTGACTGAATGAGTCTGTGTGTGTGTGTGTGTATAAATATATAATACCTCTATAATTTTTTCATAAATATTTTGGTTCACATACACATGTACATATGTGTATATACATGTATATATATAAATGTACATGTATAAAATTTATTATGAATATATACAGATGTGGAAACATTGGCTCCTTGGGCATTTGTGTGTTCAAATTTAATAAACAGTGCCACAAAAATTTAACAAAGTAGTTGTACTGATATAACCAGAAGTATATAAAAGTTTGTCAACATTTTTATTTTAGCCTTTCTGGTAGGATATATCTTCTCATTTTCATTTAAATTTCTCCATTTAAAAAAAAAATCAAGAACTTTTTTGCTATGAATATTTGGATAAACTTTTAATTTTTGGAAAGGGTATAGAAGTCTATTACACATTTTTCTATTGTATAGTTAGTCTTTCTCATTTGTTTCTTATTAGTAGGAGTTCTTTATATATTGAATATGAACTTTCACATGGTAACATGAGCTGAAGATATTATTTCTACCTCAGGTGTGGATAAAAAAAAGTAGAGGAAGTTTGAGATTCAGATTAAATAGAGTCTTAAAGATTATAAGAGCTTCTTAGTATTATACTACAAGTATGATGAAAAGGTTTTCTGGCGACTAAATGAAATATACAATTTAGGCAATATAAAGTGGAAGCAGAGAGAACAGGTGTGGTGTTCATGTACTCACATTTCTTTGTCAAGGGTTATATTGCATTTAGTTCCAAGAGCCTGAACATGAATATTTAAAGCAGCCTTATTCACAATGGGCAAAAAAATGGAAGTATTCAACATGTCTTTCAATAGATGAATGTATAAACAGACTCAGATAAATGTACATATATAAAATTCAGTAATAAAAAGTGATAAGCCATCAAGTCACAAAAAGGCATGGAGGAAAGTTAAATACATATTGATAAGTCAATAAATGGGTTTGACTGGATAAATGAATACAGATGTAATAAAATCAGCTTGAAAGGCTATATGCTATATGATTTAAACTACATGACATACTGGAAAAGATAAAATAATAAAACAGTATAAAAACAAACAGTTGCCATGCATTGGGATGATACAAGGGTAAGAAGGTTAAGAGGAGGGATAAATAGGTGAAGCATAGGGGATTTTTAGGGCAGAGAAACTATTCTACATGCTCATGTCATGGTGAATACCTGGTATTATGGTATTGTGCTTTTGACAGAAACCATGGAATGTACAATACAAGAATGAACTTTTGGTAATAGTCATCACCAGATGTGCCCTATAAGAAATATTTAAAAGTTCTCTATACATTGAAAAAAATAATTGATACCCACTAGTGTAAGAATATCTAAAAGTTAACCAAAAGTTAAAACACATAGCTCTTATAAACATTAACACAATGAGGGGGAGACAATTAGATAACAAACAATGTGATGAGTGGTATAGTATCTTACATAACAATATTAGCATCAAATGTAAACAGTCTAATACTACACGTTAAAAATACAGAATAACAGAATGGATAAATATATACAAACCAAACATGTACTATCTTCAAGAAATCCATTTAACTCACCAAAATTCTCAAGACTCATGCAAAGGGGTGAAAAAATATTCCATGAAAAGGGAAAGCAAAAGTGAGAAGTAGCTATTCTTATATTAGATAAAATAGATTTCAAACCAACAATGGCGAAAGAAAAATAAACAGTCATTATAATAATAAAGTGACTGATTCAACAAGAAAATATAATAATCCTAAATATATATGAGTGCTGTCTGAAAAGTATCCAGCCATGTATATCTCTACTTTTTATAGTACATGCCTGGATACTTCCTGGCAGTCCTTGCATATATGCACTTAACACAGGAGCTCTCAAATTCATAGAACAAATACTGTTAGACATAAAGGAAAAAAATAAACTACAACATTATAATATCTAGTGACATCAACATTCCACTGGTAGGACTAGACAGATCATTGGGTCAAAAAATCAATAAAGAATCATGGACTAAAACAGGATTCTAGAACAAATGGAGCTAATAGACATTTACAGAACATTCTGTCTATAAACTGAAGAGTAGACATTCTTCTCAGCAGCACATGGAACCTATTCAAAGATAGATCATTCATTGTTCAGCCACATAACAAGTGTCAGCAAATATAAAGACATCAAAATTATAGTATGTGCCATCTCTGACCACAGTGGAATAAAACCTGAAATCAATACCAAGAGGAAATCTCAAAACTATACACACAAAAAAAAAACATAGAAACTAAGCAACATGCTGTTAAAGGATCCTTCTATCAATGAAATCAAGATGGAAATAAAGTTTTTGAATTGAATAGCTCCACAAGCTACCAAAAACATCAGGCATACAGCAAAATCAGTGTTAGAAGGAAATTCAAAACACCAAGTACCTACATTAAAAAAAAATAGGGCACAATTAATAAGCTAATGACATACCTCAACTAGAAAAGAGGAACAAAACCCAAAGCTAGCAGAAGAAAAGACAGAACATAGATTAGGCCAGAATTAAGTAAAACTCAAACCAAACATCAATACAAATCATTAATGAAAAGAAAAGTTGGTTCTATGAAAAGATACAATCAATATACCACTAACTAGATTAAATAAGAATAGAAAAGATTCAAATAAGCATAATCCGAAATGAAAAGGAAAGATTAGAACTGACACCACAGAAATACAAAAATTCATTCAAGACCATTATGAAAATATCTATGCATATAAACAAGAAAATCATGAGGAAATAAATAAATTTTTGGAAACACACAATCTTTCAAGCTTGATACAGAAAGAGTCAGAATTCCTTAACAGACCAATAACAAGTAGTGAGTTTGAAACAGTAATAAAAAAGTCCCTATGAAAAAATCTCAGGAGCAGATGGATTCACAGCTGAAATAATTCAGACCCACAGGGAACTGGTAACTATCCTACTGAAACTGTTCCCTAACATGGGGAAGGAGGGCATCTTCCCTGACTCATTTTACAAAGCCACTATCACCCTGATATCAAAGCCAAGAAATGACACAGTGAAAAATGAAAACTAATGAGAAATATCTGTCACAAACATAGATGGAAAATCTTCAACAAAATATAAGCAAATATATGAATACAATACCCCATCTAAAAGATAACTCATCCTTATCCAAGTGGTTTTCATCTAGAGATATAACATGTGTAAATCGATAAATGTGATTTCTCACCTAAACAAAAATTTATGTTACCATATCAATCAATGCAGAAAAAGCATTTGATAAAACCATGCACCACTTCATGAAAAAATTCATAACAAACTAGACATAGGAGGAGGATACCCCAAAATAATAAAGGCCAGATATGTCAAATCCATAGCTAACATAGTTCTGAGGGGGGAAAACTTGAAAGCACACCTCCTAAGAACTGGAATAAGACAAGGGCGCCCACTGTCACCACTTCCATTATACATAACAGTGGAAGTCTTAGCCAGAGAAAGCAAGCAAAAGAAAGAAATAAAGGGCATCAAAACTAAAAAAAGAGACATCAATCTGTCTTTGTTTTCCAATGATATGATCATATATCTAAAATAATCCTAAAGAGAACTTGAAAATACTCCTAGAATAGACAAAAGTCAGTAAAATCTGACGTTACAAATTCAAGGTACACATATCAATAGCCTTTCTGTACACTAATAATAGCCAAACTAAGAATCAAATCAAGAACACAATATCATTTATAATATATGCAAAGAAAATAAAATACCCATGAATATACAAAGAATTGAAAGATCTATATGAGGAGGACTATAAACATTGATGAAATGAACAATAGATGACACAAAAAATGGAAATCAAAATTACCCTGAGAAATCACCTAACACCATTGAGAATGGTGTACATCACAAGGTCTCAAAGCTATGGATGCTGGTGTGGATGTGGAGAGAAGGGAACTACTTTTACACTGCTGGTGGGACTACAGACTAATATAACTCTTTGGTAAGGAAGTATGGAGAATCCTCAAAGAACTCAGTCTAGACCTCCCATTTGATCCCATTACTAGGCATCTACCCAGAAGAAAAAAAAAATCCTTCTATCATAAGGACATTTGCATGAGACTATTTATCACAGCTCAATTTACAGTTGCAAAAATGTGGAAACAACCTAAATGCCCATCCACCGGGAATGGATTAACAAGCTATGGTATATGTATACCATGGAATACTATTCAGTCATTAAAAAGATGGAGACTTTACAACTTTTGTATTAACCTGGATGGAAGTGGAACACATTCTTCTTAGTAAAACATAGGAATGGAGAAGCATGAATCCAAAGTACATTTTTCTAATATGAGGGCAGTAGATGATCTAATACTAGGGGTGGGGTAGGGGACTGAGGGATTAGAGAGAGGGGAGAAGAGAGAAAAATGGGGTCATGGTGTATGGCACACCTCATGGGGGCAGGACACAATTACAAGAGAGACTCTACCTTAGAACCGCACTCAATGCAATATAAATCTTGTGAATTCCCAACGTTAAAAATAAAAAAAAAAGAATTGTAGAGTCAGTAAAAGATATGATCAATAAAGGATCTTAATTGCAATTTAAAAAAAAGAGAAGTGGGAACTAAATGATGGGTACATATGATTATATACTGGTATAATCAACATTGGAAACTAAGAAGTCGAGAAGGTGGATGTTGAGTGAGTAATTAAAGAATCACCAGCCGAGTACAGTGTGTACTTTTCTGGTAATGGGCGCTATAAAAGCCCAACTCCAGCATTGTAAAATTTACCCATGTAAAAAAAAAAAAAAAAAAACAGGACTTATAGTCCCTAAATCTATTGAAATAAAAAAAAAATTGGTAAAAATACTTGAAACAAGATGAAATTAACATCCACACTAGTATAACAATTAGTGCTAAATTGACAATAAAATAATAAGTTGAAGAGAAAACATGAATATTCAATTCAACAAAAAAGAGAAAATTCCAATGTTCTGTAAATGTTTTTTTTTAATTTTAATTTTAATTTTTTATTAAGATAGAGGCTCACTTTGGTGCACCTGGGTAGAATGCTATGGCATCATAGCTCACAGCAATCTCAAACTCTTGGGCTCAAGCAAATTTCTTTCCTCCTCAGTCTCCAGAGTAGCTGCGACTTCAGACATCCATCAAAAACTCCACTATTTAAATAGAGATAGGGTCTCACTCTTTCTCAGCCTGGTCTTGAACTCGTGAGCTTAAGTGATCCTCCCACCTCGGCCTCTCAGAGTGCTAGAATTTCAGCATGAGTCACTGTGCCCAGCTCTGTTCTATAAATGTTTACAAAATTATCAATCTCACTGATAGAAATGAAAATTAAAGCAATGATGTAAAATCTGTTAAATCTATCTGATCTACACAAATTAAGAGTTATAGCATTTACTATTGAAAGTGGTTAGGAAAATGGGTTCTTTTGTACACTATCAGGCAAAAGCAATTGAAAGAAACATTTGTAAAAGCTTTATGGCAATATCTATTAAAATTAAGAACACACCTATTTTTAAAATCTAAGGATTTTTTCCATGAAAATCTATCCCTCTGAAATAAAAGACTATGATATGAGTATTATAGAATATGTTTAGCATATATAGAGAGATCAAAAACAAGATATGATTTTCTGTTGCTAGTAAATGGTAGAATAAATTGTGATACAGTTCTAAACAAGCTATGCATTTATAGAAGTAACAGTTCCATGATTATAATGAAGTGATGAGAAAGTCCTTGCACATGTCCTCGTGTGATTGCATAAACATCAAAATATTGTGTACGGATCAACATAAGGTTATTATCCTTAGTTATAGGAAGGGTCATAATGGATGGAAGTAAAAGGTTAGCCACTCCCACAAAAACTCATTAAAAAAACCTAATTTTAAGAAACATGTATAAGTTTCTTTCTAAGGAGCTACATGAGAGGATAGACACGAAAATATTAATAGTAGTTATATCAGGAAAATGGGATTTGTGGAGATCATTTCCTGCCTAATATTTTTTACTTACTTTTAATATTTACAATTATGACCATAAATGTTACATATGTGGAAAAAATATACATAATGAACCTAAGTAGTTCTTTGAATTTGAAAGTAAAAAAAAAAAAAGCACCACCAACAAAAATAAAACTGCTAGTGCTCTCTATTTTCTTTTTATTAAATCATAACTGTGTACATTAATACATTTATGGGGTACAATGTGCTGATTTTATATACAATTTGGAATGCTTACTTCAAACTGGTTAACATAGCCTTCACCTCACTTAATTATTTGTTGTGTTAAGACCTTTATACACTACTCTTAATAGATCTAACATGTACCCTTGCATTATGCACAATAGGTGAGGTCCCACCAACTACCCCCCCTCCACCTGGCTATTTAACTATGTGACTAAAAGTATTTCTGATTTTCTGTAAAATTTTACTGTATTTAAACAATCTTTCATAATGTAAGTTTGTTTCAATCACTGCCCTCGATATATAAATTTTTTAAAGAATAGACTCATTAAATCAGAGACAAATTATGGTTGTAGCTTTTTACTGCATGTTCACAGTATTTTGTATGGACTGAAGGACCACAGTGTAGATCCAGAATGAGTAAAGCATAGATGTGTACGTAATAAGTTACATGCTGTATAGTATACATAAGACAAACCATCAAAAGGCAGCCGGCTAACTAGTGTAATCATTTTCACAAGATGGGGAGTCCAGAGCAATTGAAGTACTCCAGTTGGAACTACAGATGATGCTGAATCTTAGTATCATGAGGACAAAGCTCCCAAAAGACTCATCAGTAGGGAGGTAAGGTTTATAGGAACCACTAAAGGAAAAGTGAAAGTTGAGGAAAAAGAAGAAGGTGGCCCTAGAAAAGATAGTTGACACCCATCCTCCTCCAGTACATTTAGCCCTGGCCTTGCCACAATCTTCCTAGGGGTGCTAGCAGCAAAAAGAAGAGTCTGTGTATTAGCCATGTAGCCCTTTTGTGGACTAGCTTTACTATCCGGGGTCAGATGAGGTCAGCGCTTCAGAGTTATGACCACCAATTCCAAAGGGTCCCTTCCATGAACTCCTAAGTTTGGTAATCCACTTCTTCCCCTCCTGTAGCCCAAGCAATTTTTACTCTGAGTTCTTTCTTTCTTTGTTTTTTTTTTTTTTGTTGTTGTTGTTGTTTGTTTGTTTGTTTTAAGCTCCCTAGAGCTGGATAATGGCTTCCATGTATTAAATTTTCTCTGTTAGAAACAATGTAACCATTATTTTTTCAATGTATTTTATACACATATATTTAATTATATTTTCTAGAGAAGTAATAGGTGCATGTTGAAAAAACACATTATTATTTCAGGGACATAGAAGACAATCATTTCCCATAGACCATCAACATAACTCTCACTACCACGTAACCTGGGAAAACTCATGTGAATGCTATGAGAGTCCACTGTCTCATCAGAGAAATTAGATTCTGAGTTATAGTTAATGTTTTCACACATGAGTTGACATTTAAAACTGTATACATATATAAAATGTATATCCATTGATAACAGACAACCTCTGCTCCCACCTTCATTTACTGTCAATCTACTCAATTAATAGGTCTGTGGGTGTGTGTTTTTAACCTCCTCAGGAAATCCTATTCTCATTCTGACTTCTTGGAATAGATGTACTATGAGCACATTGCTGCCTCTGTAGTTTTGTGAGTTCAGTGAGAATCTTCATTCTCTTGGTCTCAAAATACTCCTAGTGTTTTTTTTTATTTCTGTGTGTGGGGAGGGGGGGTAGTGCATTATTTTCATAAGACATTATGAAACATTTTAAAATCCAGTTTCCTCTGGGAGAAAACATATATGATACTTTTCCTGCTTTCTCATGGGTCTGTGTAGTTATGTAGCTGCTACCAGTTTCAAATTCTTTACATATTTCAATTAAGGCAATTTTAATGCATTATAACTCAGAGGTTTTTAAATAAAAAGGTCACATTTCATTACTTGAACCACCAAATAAAATATAATGTCACTAATGCTCACCATGTTTCGGCAAACACACATACTCTCATACACTCTCTCCTGATTCAATCATCCCCATGTAAAAATGTTTCATTGGGCAACAGACTTCCAGTGTGGAACTTCTGAGTCTCCCAATGTTGACTCATGTCCTGTTCCAGGTGGAATTAGAGAGGGAAAAGAAGTGGAAGGAAAAACACAAGCTCTTGTGCAAAAACCTAAGGAAGCTCAAAATCCATTCTTCCCATGAGACTTGGGCCAGAACAGAGAGCTCAACACCGAGTCTCTTTTCTTCTTCTTCCCCTTTTACTCAGTTACAGATGTTTTATTAGCAGGATTTAAGAGCTGTCCGGAGGCTGCAGGGACTGGAAATTAGAAGATTTTGAATCTGTTAATTTAAATGAACTTTTGACTATGGATACGAAGAAAATCATGACTAGTGAGATTTTATTATATAGCCCTACAGCTCAGAAATGGGAATATAATGCAACGTGGTTTTAACATAGGATCCTTTGATTTTCTTAGTTCATTAATCCAAATGTGTTGAAGTGTTGAGTTCCTAATCCATGTCAATCCCTAGCATCAATCCCCAGTCTGAGATAGGTAAGTGGAATGGAATGGAGAGTGAAGACCTAAACATGGCCTCAGGAGCTCAGACAGGCACAGAGACTTTTTGGTATAAAAAAACAGAGCTTCTTACTACATGAGAGGAGAGATAGATTTAAATCCATGGGATCCTCAAAGAACAATCAACCTCTCCTATGTTTTTTCCCCTATGGAATTTTTGCTGGGTGCTAAGATTTTAAAGGAAATGGAGGTGTTTAACTGGAAAGAGAGGTAGATTTCCTACAATCAATCTTAGAGGCATCTGTAATAAACATAGGGTGCACCTTGCTCTCAAAACAGTGTTAGCTAAAGGTGAGTTGAATAAATAAAGTTTCCCCCTAGCTCAACAAAGCTGAATTTTTCATTAGATTAAAAATGATCAGCCTCTACCCTATGTGTTTGATAGGGCAAAGGGTGTGTAGTCTTTATAGAAAAATTAAATGGACCCCATGTGTGATGGCTCTTTTATATATAATATTCAACATAAAATAACAATGCCTATAATCATTATAATAAAAACAGCATATGTGCACACAGCTATGATTTAATTTCAAAAAGGAAAAAAATAGCATATGCAGGAATGACAAAATGGCTATAATCAAGATGAATAGCTTCAAGTAAAAAAAAACCCACAAAAGATTGATGTTTGAAATATATAAATGATGTCTACTGATAAAACAGATGAATTATCTGAGGAGAAAAATGGGCAATAATCAGGAAAGGAGTCTCTATCATACATGTGGGAAAATGCTTAAAATAATCACAAAACTACAAACTCAAGCTGTTTTATATACAGTATTGGTTACAGTTTATAATTTAATTTATTAAAATTTGCAAAATTCAAAAAATTAAAACATTTGCAAGGATATGAAGCAATCTAGTCCCTTATATGTTTCTTTAATATCAATGGATGCAACTACTTTGGAAAAAGGTTTTCTATCATCTAAAAAATATGACAAGATTTATACCAAATAACTAGCAACAAAATTCCTAGGTATACGTCCTAGTCAAGGTTTGCATATGAGCCTGGGGAGGCACGTATGAGCATATTCAAATTAGCATTATGTGTGTTGGCACAGAATTGTTAATATGCAAGCTGTTATCAGTGAAAGAATGACCAATAAATTGTGGCATTAATATAACTAATTCCTGAGTAGCATGGGAAACAAGGTAGAAGGCAAGAAATCTATTTTTACCCAATTAATATAAAAGCCAAAATGAACAACTGAGTAAATACTTAAGAATAGATATTAGGAGCTAAACATAGAGGCTAAAATGTGAAGAAAAGTATAAGATTAATTAACTCAAAATTCAAAACAATTCACTCTGGAGGGGAGATAGGAAGTTATAAAAGAGGAGGACACAGAGACTTTCAGATTAAGATCATTCTCCCATTTTTGAAATAAGTTATATATACATGGACAATGATGGAGCCTTCTTTATACTATGCCTTTTACATTATAGATTATAAGTGAATGTTTTTCTCTTAATTTTTTATTAAATCATAACTGTATACATTTATGGGATATAATATGATGATTTGATACACAAAATGGAATGCTTAAGTCAACGGGATAGTGCAGCCATAAACAGGAGGGAAACTATACATAATTATGTTCACCTGGATGGAGCTGGAACATACTATTCTAAGTACTCGAGAATGTGGGGTAAAGTATCTAATGTGCTCAATACCACTATGAAACCAATATATAAACACTTACACATTCATAAAAATGATAAAACACAAAAATAGTCCAGAAAGAAAGAGGGGAGGGGAGGGGAGGAAGGAAATTTGGTGGGATCTCACCTAATGGCAAGAGTACATTTCAAAACAACTAAGATGATATTATAAATGTCTGACCACAAAAATAAGTGAGGTGATGGTTATCAATACTTACAAATCAGTAGCTTTTATATATGCCAACAATAGTCAAGCTGAAAATATAGTCAAGTAATGATATATATAATCAAAAAGATGAACTACCTGGTAATTTATCTAACAAAGGAAGCAAAATATCTTTATAATAAGAACTATGAAACCCTGAAAAAAGAAATAGCTGAACATGTTAAATGGAAAAACATACCATGTCGTGGCTAGGAAGAATCACCAATGTTAAAAATGTCTATACTACCCAAAGCAATGTACAGATTTAAAGCAATCCCTATCAAAGCACCAATGTCATACTTTAAAGAACTTGGAAATATAAATCAATTTATTATATTTTGAAAATTAACTTATTTGGGATAATTATAAATGGGAATCAAAAAAGCTTGAGGCAGCAAAGTTTGTTTAGACCTCTGTTTCTAATTCACACACCACCGAGAATATTATGTACAAATAACAGATCCTTTTCATTTCTCCATTTCTTAATTTTTAATGCTGGAAATAGTAATAATATCAGTTTTTAAGATTATTATATTAGTCTATACACGGCATCCAGTATACACTTGGTATGCATTGCTTTGTAAATCTATCTCTGAACATATAATATCTTCACTTTATAAAGTATTACAGGTCATAGGACATGATAAAAACCCCTTCCAATTTGTTTTATAAATCTAATCATCCTAATGCCAAATTATTATAGAAATAACACAAAAACATAAATGTATAAACAACACAGATAAAAACAGAATAAAAAAATACTAACAAATTGATATGCGTATTAAACAATTACTCTATCAAGCAGGTTTTATGCTAAGAATGCAAAGCATTTTTTTTTTTCTTTTGCAGTTTTTGGCAGGGTCTGGGTTTGAACCTGCCACTTCCGGCATATGGGACCAGAACCCTACCCTTTTGAGCCACAGGCACTGCCTCAGAATGCAAAACATTTTAAGTTTAGTAAATATTAAGCTATTCTAAAAATTTAAAAGATTTGGAAAAATTAAAGCATATACCATCTCATTAGATGCCAAAAGCAGAAAAACATTTGACCTCATTATCAAAATATATTTTACCAGCTAAAAATAAAAGGGAATTTTATATCTTCTTAATATCCAAAATATTTTCTACTAAAAATGTAATAAAATAGAAGTTTTGATGGTAAAATGTTTTATACATTATGACAAAAATCCAGTGAGGAGAAAGATAAAAAAGACTCCTATCATTACGCAGTTACTATGTATCATTGCAATGGAGTCTATAGTAAATAGAAAATACAAAGATAAATAAATAGTATTGAATATTGAAGAGGAAGAAATAAAATGGTACTTATTTCAACAAATCCAATTATCTATGTAGAAAATGCAAAAGTTCAGGGAAGTGGTTGGAGACAAAATGTTTGAAATAAATCAAAAACTTTCCTGGTCATCGGCTAAATTGGAAAATTAACTGGAAAAAAAATTAGCCATTTACAGCAAACCCAAAACCTTGGGTAATTTAAGAATGACCTAACTATAAATATGCAGTGTCTATCGTGAAAGCAAGAACACTTTAGTGAGCAAGATCCACAAATACCTATAGAAAGAGAAAGGCATATCATATTATGGGGTGCAAATAGTCACTATGATAATTATTACCAATCATTGCCCACATGAATTTAAATATTCAATTCAATTTTCTTCTGAGTCCCAACAAAATGTTTAATAATCAATCAAATCCTGGGCTATGATATCTAGGAGATAATTTCAAAAATAATACTTTTATTATGATAAAATGAGAAAAAAATACAGTTGACTTTCAGATTTGAAAATATGCTACTACAGCATAGTAATTAAAATGGTCTAGCATTGGTGAGAAAATATCAGAAGCTGAGTTCAGTTACTTTGTATAAATTTAATTTATTATATGAGTGAAATGTCAAGTTGTTGTTGAAAATATGACATTGATGTGACGTTAGACTGACTACTCTTTCATATACTTAAAAAGAAGAGACAGATGACAGATAGATAGGTAGAGATATAGATATAGAACACAGAGCCAGTAAAAACGAATATAACACCACATGAATGTAGTAGTATTAAAATATATGGGGGAATAATATACATGCAACTTAGTGGTAGAACATTATTTCAAGACAAAATCTAAAAGTAATAAAGTAAAATGGTGACAGAATTGACTTCACACATAGAAGAATTGTAGAAATTATCACACAAACTTGACCTGTGACTGATGTGGGGAGTTGTTTGTAAGGTAGATACATAATACAAATTTGTATTCACAAGCAGCAAAAAAGATCTCTATTGGGATTAAAAATAGAAGGAGGACATAGAATATATGAAATTAGTCATTAACTTATGGAAAAATACCCTAATAATACACCACTTCTGCATCCATGTGTTATTTTTTTAAAAAATATTTTTTGTTTTCTTTTTTTGAATTTTGCTTTCAATTGTTTTAAAGTTGTTTTAAATTTTCTTTCTTTCTTCCTGTCTTTCTTTCTTTCTTTCTTTCTTTCTTTCTTTCTTTCTTTCTTTCTTTCTTTCTTTCTTTCTTTCTTTCTTTCTTTCTTCATTTTTATTGAGACAGAGTCACAATTTGTGACCCTCAGTAGAGTGCTGTGGTGTCACACCTCACAGCAACCTCCAACTCTTGTGCTCAAGAGATTCTCTTGCCTCAGCCTCCCAGGTAGCTGGAACTACAGGTGTCTGCCATAATGCCTAGCTTTTTTTTGTAGAAACAGGGTCTCACTCTGGCTCACACTAGTCTCAACTCCTGAGATCAGGGCAATCCACCCGCCTCGGCCTCCCAGAATTCTAGGATTACAGGCATGAGCCACCATGCTCAGCCTAAAAATATATATTTTTTCTGTTTTTAATTGAAATTCAAAACAACATTCTACTATTTTCCCTATAGAATGATTCAATTGACAGAAACATATTGTACATCAATTGAAGTTCAGAATTTCTCCTCTCTCTCTTGCATGCACTAGGTATAGATGTATGCGTGTGTTTGTATGTGTGTATATCTCTACTGTGTTTGCCAAGGACCTTATGCTAGCCAAGGTAAAATTAAAGTATTGGTTAGGAATAAATGGGGACTCTAATATTTATTTAGGATGGGACCATTTCAATAGATACAAATGAAATTGAGATCCTTGAACTGTAAATCCTCCTAAATCTCCTTTGCCAGCAGGAGCAGTCCCTCCAAACCATAGTAGGAAACCAGCCTTGTTCTGTATCTCATGAAGACAACTCAGCAACATTGCTCAGAACAGGTACCTTACAAGGGAACACTGTTTCATGTCTGGGCCCAAATATGCCACCCTCCATTACCTCCTGTATCACAAGGTTACCTAAATGCCTTGTTGTTGTTGTTGTTTCACAAAGCTCAGCAGAATACAGAAGGCAAGGCTAGGAGAGGGCTGAGATGCTTGGTTTTTCTCTCAAAGCTGGGGAATGGAAGTGCCAAGAGAAGAGTGTGAGGTAGAGGAGCAGAGCAGAATCTAGCCAGGGTCTGGCTGTGACACAGCAGCCACTATGGGGTGTTTGTGGCTGCTTTCTGAACATGGGTGGGCACAGCTGACAATGAGGACAGTTTCAGGGAAGAGGTTAAGGATCTGTTCTGACCAAGAAAACTTTCTTGTGGTCCTGTGACCAAGCTCTTCTTCCAGGGCTCTCCTAAAACTGGAGAAGAAGGAGTGAAGGACTCTTATGTAGCCCCGAAACAGTTCTGTCACATTCAGTGTCAGGTGAAGGAAGAAAAAGCAGGGAGATCTTTTGACTGTAGCACAGCCCTAGGAAGGCCCATCCTGCATGGTGGTCTCTCAGGCCCTACTTTGATCACTCAGGTGGTTCCTGGCTCCTTATTTCTTGGAACTTGGCTTCTTAGGTCTAAGTGTGGATCTGGCTATCTCGCAGCTCTCTTGTCTTTAAGACTGGATGTTCTGCCTCTTCTTTATCTGGCTTTTTTTGTCATAGCAATGTTTGCCTGCTTTAGGAGCTCCTGCCTTCTGACATGTTTGACTGGTGTCTTCTCCTTTACATATGATTCCTCCTCCTCTTCCTCCTTATCCTCCTCCTCCTCTTTCTCCTCTTCTTTCTCTTCCCTTAGTAGGTCTAAAGTTTCATAATATTTTTGACCACTGCGGAATAGGGGTCCTGAGCCAACCTAAAGCTAAAAAGTCATTGTAGGAGAACCAGAGAAATAATTATATTCTGCTTTGTAAGGAATTTGAGTAGAATTTATGGAAATTCTACTTTAAGTATGTTGGACTTACTTACATGACTTAAAGGGGATCTAAAACTTTTCTTCATTGATACATGAAGTTTGAGTTAACTGGGTCACTAACTCCAAAAAGAATGAGATTCCAGAACTTTATTGCATCTCAATTAATAATTGCATCTGGGATCAACCCAAGCGCCCATCAATTCCTGAATGGATTAACAAATGTGGTATAGGTATACCATGGAGCACTACTCAGCCATAAAAAGGATGAATAAATGCTTTTCGCAGCAATTTGGAAGGAATTTGAGACCATTTTCATAAGTAAAGTATCTCAAGAATGGGGAAAAAACACCACATGTACTCTCTAATAAATTAAAACTGCTGATGGGCACACAAGTGCATAAAGAGAAGTAAAAGTTATTGTAAATCAAAGAGGGGGGAGCAGAGAGAAGCAGTGGGGGAAAACATACTTAATGGGTACAATAAATACTATCTGGGTGATGGACACATTTACACCCCTGACTCAGCTGTATAATAAAAAAAAATTATGCCCCCCCTTAATATTTTGGAAGCAAAAAATTGAGATTCCCTAATTTCTCTGCTGTAAAATAAAGAAAGAACTTTGAAGACTTAGAAAGATAGGAATATTGGAATAGACCTGTCCCTGGTGGGTGTAGAGGAGACTGTTTTCACTAAGGCATTAAAAAATGCTCTCATGAAAGGAATACCAGAACCTTTGTAGTAGTTGGTTGTCTTCTGTAATTTCTTCATTCTAGATACACAGTGGGGATTTAGCTTTCATTTGATCTTTAAGAATTTAGGTCCATATTTTAGTGAGAATAATATGATCCTGGAGTGGCAGATGCCACACAATGGCACTTAATTATTCTTGACCAGATGGTCCTAATGCTGTAAAGATCTACAGGGACAGGGATGTGATCCAAGTGTTTTGACTTTTGAGAGTATGTGACAATGGCAAATTTTTCACAGGGTCTATAGGAACAAACGTATATGGGATAATTTACTAAGGTGTTACTAGATAATCAGTGATCTAGATAATCAGATATATTAGTGGAGATGAGCCTGGTTTGAGTTCCCATATTTACTGAGTGAGATTGGAAACTCAGTGCTTGGGCAGTCTATGGAAGAAGTACCTAAATGTTCCTTTTAGAGTGGAACTAGAATAAGAACATATTTATGTCCCATGGACATGCTTACAGATTGCAGTCACTGTGGCTCAGACTGCTAATAATCAGGTATATAAAAATACTTATCCTGGGGTTGTCAGCAAGCCTCTTTTCTCATCTATCCCAGCATTTGCTTAATGGACTCATGAGCCAAGTGGTCATTTTGGCAGCCTTGAAGACTCCATGTAGGTTCAACAACATGAAATCCCCCTCACCACAGCTGATCTGACTGCTGCACCTGCTGAGTATCCAAATTGCCAATAACACAGGACACATCCAAGCACTGATAAAGCATAATTCCCAGGACTGACGGAGGGAGGTGGGAGAACCAGCCAGATACCTGGCGATAGGTTGATCACACCAGATATTTTCCATCATGAGGCAAATAACATTAGAAACAGATATATACTCCAAATGTGAATTTGTCTCCCTATATGCATCAGCCCTATCTTAGACTGATAAAATGAACTATTCTCTGCCATGGAATGACACTCAATGATTTCTGCCATTATTTTGCAATGAAAGTAGGCAATGGGCCTAACACCTTGGTGTTCACTACTATCCTACTCTGTGTCTCTTCCCTCAAAGGCAATGGGCCTTCTACAATGGAGAAATGGCTGACTGAAGGAAGAGCTCCAATACCTACTGGCATATATCACCATGTAAGGTCCTATTTAAAGGATGTAGATTATTCTTTAAAAGACTGGAGAATATATAATGTTCCTCCCCTACAATAAGAATACATTAATTCAGGAATTTAGGGTAGATACAGGAGTAGTCCCACTCACATTCATGACCTATAGAATTTTTGCTTCTTGTTCCTAAAAGAATGAACTTGGTTTCCTAAGAGAGGAGCATTTTGATCAGAGAACATAATCCTAGTTTTCAAAAAATGCACTCTAAGAAGATTGCCTTGCTCAATATTGTGTTATCAAGCTGATACTCATTGAAGGCTAAGGTGAAAGGTTCCATTTGTCAAAGGGAATTGTACTGTTATTATACACTAGGTGCAAGAAAGATTGTGTTGGTGCCACAGTGATTTATGTGAGGACATTTAATAATTTTAATGTTATTAATGGTAAATCACCTTGGTGATTATCCTGGCTTACACTTGCTATTTAAATCTTGTGCATGGTAATCTATTCAAGGTTATTTGTTAATTAAAAATCAAAATGGAATGATTAACAAAGTCTTAATATAGTTATATACAAAATGCTATGGGAACAAAAAGAAAAGGAAAATAAGGGTTTGAATCTAACTTCTAAAATACAATAAAAGGGTTAATATGTGACCAGGTAAGGAAAACATATGACAATAAAAACTTCAGAGAAACAAAATAAGATGGAGTGGTTGGAGTACATAAGTTGCTTGGTATCGCTCAATTATGTGCCTACAGTAGCAGATGGGACGGGCAGGGAGGTTTGAAGCTTTCTTTCCTAGTCTTTGGACTATGTCCTGAAGATGATAAAAAGCCACGCAGAGAAGTGACATGATCAGATGTGCATTTTAAAAAGATGTCTGGAAACAAACACCTGGAAGTTTAATAAATATTCATTGAATGAGTAAATAATTGGAGGAATAAGAGTGAAAACAAAGAGTATAGCTAGGAGGTTATTAAAATTAAGGAAGAGATGGTGAGAGCTAGAAAAAAAATATTCTCCAGGATATATATTTATACGTCATGAAGTCTATATTCAATCTTGTGTAGCCTTCAGTAAAGAATTAAATAAGAAAAAAAAAAAGAATGAGATAAGGTGGATAATGCCAGGCATTGTTGTGAATTCTGAATTCTTCTAGGCCATCTTTTAAAGATTACCTATATAAGAAGTGAATTTACAACTTAAAACAGAAAACAAAAACAAAGAAAAAAAAGAAAAAATTTCTCTATCCCAACTTTAAAAACACAATGGTATATATTTTACTTTTCTGTTCATATATTTCACAGCATTTAGTGCCATCAATGCACTTAGATTGGCCCAAGGCTACACAAAAACTACCAGCATTTCTTTTCATAGTAAATAATATCATTACAGTAACCTGGGCGAGGAGCACTCCCACATATTACTGAATAGAATTACTCATATATTGCAATGTTAAGTACAGTTCCACTGTCAGATTTTACTCTTGTGAATATATCTAGTATGAAGTCTAGGAGAAAGGCATTTGATTGTATCTTGTATTTGGTGGAGATGGGGGTTCCCATCATCATCACAATATGCAAAAACCATATATATTTTCTATTATCATCATCAATAATTACTATTGTATTTAAACAGCATGCCAACAACTTGGTTTGAATCATGCAATATATTCTCTCCTGCACACTAGAATTTCCATAATCAAATTATTTAATCCTGCTGAGATATACCTTCTTAAATTGTAAAAGGAGGATAATAATACTATGGTATACTTAAGAGAATTAGAGATTGTTTTTGGTGCTAAGGAAAGTTCCTATTCAGAATTTCTATTATGCAAGCTTAAATTATGCAGAGGCAATTTGTAAAGCGAGAGTCCATGTATTTAAAAAATACATATCATACATTACTCAGGGCAGCCACTAAAAAGGCCCACTTCTTGCTATTCATATGCTAGTGTCACCCCCTCCCCTTGAGGGTGGCTTAGTCAAGATGGTGTGCTTGTTTCTAACCAATAGAATATGGAAAAGGCAGCAATATGGTAAAACTAATTCATATGTATATAAAAATCTAAATTAAAAAAGATTCTAAACTTACTCTTCAGTTCAATGGGAAATATGCTAAATCTATGCAATGAAATACACGTATATAATATAGCCAGGTGAATAATCCAATGATATACTTCAAAACTATTAAGAATAGAGTATAAATGTCTTACCACAATAAATAAGTAAGTGAGGGGATGGTTATGTTAATCAGTTTGATGTAAGCATTCCACATTATATATCAAATCAGAACATTGTACCCCATAAACGCATTAATGTACACAGTTATGATTTAATAAAAGAAAAAATAAAAATGGAAGATAGGAGATAAAAGTTACTTAGGACCTAAACCACCCAGACCAGCTTCGCCATGTTGGCCCTAGCCTGACTAACTCCATCTTATTCTCACTACATGTGCTTTTGTTAATTTAAGGTGATTTTTTGTTTCTCCCAAAAAGATACCTAAGCTCAGTCCTTTTGAAATTCTTTATGTCTGGCGATTCTAAACACAAATTATTGATAAATATGCTAAAGTCAGTCATCTTCTAAAACATAGGCCTTGGCAAAGTACTTTATTAGTCTATGGACAACAAATCCTAAGGAATTAAAAAAAAAAATTTTTTAAAGGGAATAGTCTGCACTTCCCAGCCAGGAGACGGGGTGTTAAAGGACTAAAGGAGAGAGTTTCATTCACTCAGAGCCACTGTGGGTAGGCAACGCATGTAATGAAAACAAGATGGAGTCTGTTAGGCTGGAGCTAAAAACCACACAGCTCATGGTCGGTTCATGTCCTCTGAGACCTCAGATCTTAAAATTTTTATAAATTTGGCTCCAACCATAAAGATGTATATCTTGAGTAGTTCAAGAAGATTGATTTAGGAGATTAACTTTAGTATTGAAAAATGTAATAGATTATGGGTTGTGTAGATTATTGTCTATTATTAAGATAAGGGTTAATATGGTTTTTGCTTTAAATTTGTGTGTATAAAACTGTGATTTAGGGACTGAAAGGGCAGAACAGATTTGAAGAGATTACTCTTACTGTTCTATAGACTGCTGAATCTCTGACAATAAAACTTATTAGACCTTTTAAGGAAAAAAGAAATACAATACAGCCATCAAATGAAATAAAAATGTTAGAGCTTAAGCAACAATGTAGATGACACAACCATAGTAGTAAGCAAAAGAATCAGACACAGGGCATATGCAAAAGGTACCATTGACATAAATTTCAAAAGTATGCAATTTCATACTACTTAGGGATTATGTTCATGACAAATTCCAGGTAAGGCAAAATAACAATTATATGATGACTTAATTTTGTGCTAGAGCTCAATGCACCCAACAAAAGTCATTAGTCTCTTAGGAATTGTAAGTTTGCTCATGTTACTAGGCACAACTGATTTGTGCCTACAAACCTATAAATTTAGATGTTAATTTATAAAAACAACAAAACAAAAAGGGATAATCATGATTTATTTTTTTCAGTCTGGAAGAAAAGATAACCCTAAACTATATGCTTGTTTATTGTACATAGGTTATTTAGGGCATTATTTCATTTTATATCTAAGAGAGAATTCTTATTTGCAAACATGACCATGTCAAAAATGAAACATTTCAAGGTAAATTTTGTCAAAGAGCTGTATTTTATATGTTGGAAATGATAGTGACAAAGTCCATTCATGAAAGCAAATTGGGACCTGATTTATGATGTCTCATCTTTACAATGGTAAAGAATGTCATTTCCTGAAAGTCCAAGAAGATTGGTAAATTTTGGAACTTCCGTAACAGGTTCTGCAATGACAGTGACTCGGATGATTCATGATCCTGACCTCAGAATGAAAGAGTTGATACTGGGCAGAGGAATGTTTCTGGTATGATAGAAATGTGAGAAGAAAAGAAAACGAAACGAAAATACGGCACCTGAACTGTTACAGATTTCCAAGGAGAAGCTAATTCTCCTACATAAGTATCATATCATTCTAAAGAATTTAATTAACATTTCCCTCTACCTTTGGAAAAATGAATCAGGCTAACTAGCTAGAAAACAGACAATAGAGAAGCACAGCTCCAGGGGCCACATGAACCAGCTCATACTGCATTGTGGTCTCCATGAAATTTTTCTTTTGAATATTTTTCTCTATAGAAAAATTCATTTAGAGAAATAACATGAGTGATTTTTAAAAAATGTTGGTCAGTTTGATTGTTCATGTATGCTATAAATAAAGCTTGTATTTAATTTTCATTGCCTGTAAAGAATTTAAAAAGCAATCATATAAACCAAGAACAGGCTGGTGAAGTTAAACATATTTTCATGTACTTACTTGTCTATCACATATCTGGTTATATATTTTTCCCATCATCTAATTAGTTTGTTTGCCCTTTATGATAACTTTTGAGATACTTTTATATGTATATTTTAGATATGGGTCCTTTGTTAGTTGAGTAGTTTGTAAATATTTCTTTAGTCCATCTTAAAGCGGTTTTTGCAGAGAAAAAGATTTAATTTTGCTGAAGTACAATTTGCCAAGTTATATTTTATGGATCATGCTTTTTGTGTCATGTCTAAAAATATTTCACCAATACCTACATCCTAACAATTTTTCTTCTATATTTTCTTCTAAAAATGTTACAGCTTTACATTTTACTTTTAAATGTACGAGTTAATCTGTTTGAGTTAATTTTTATATCAACTGTGTGGTTTGGAATGAATTTCATTGTTTTGTGCTATGGCTATGTGTCATGATCTGAATATCTGTGTTTCCCCCCAAATTAATATGTTGAAACCTAATCACTAAGGCAATAATATTGGAAGGCAGGGCCTTTGGGATTAGGTCATGAGGGCTCCATTATCGTGAATTAACGTCCTTATAAAAAGAGCCCAGTGAGGCCTGTTTGCCTTAGACCATGTGAGGACACATAGAAGCCCCCATCTCTGAAGAACGGGTTCTCCTTAGACACTGAACCTCCTGGGTCTTAGTAGATACCTCAGCCTCCAGAACCATAAACAATACATTTCATTTGTAAATTACCCATTTAAAGGTGTTTTTTACAGCAACCCAAACAGATTAACAGCTTCTGCACTGTTTGTTGAAGAGACCATCCATCCAGCACTAGATGACTTTCAGGCCTTTAAAACAGCCAGTAAGCCAAACAGTACAAATTCCCACAACAGATGAATGTATACACCATATGGGGTTTATCAGTATAATAAAATATCATTTTGCCATAAGATGAAGCATCGATACATTCCACAGAATGGATAGATTCGAAAACATGACACTAAGTAAAACAAGCCAGTCACAAAAGATCATATTCCATTTATACAGAGTCCAAAATAGGCACGTTTACAGAAATATTAGATTAGTAGTTGCTTAGAGGCGAGGGTGGGAGGAAAGGGAAGTGTATGGGATTGTAGATAATGAGTACAATGTTTCTTTGTGAGGTGATTAAAATATTCTAAAATTGATTTTGATGAGATGAACATGTCTATGAAAATTCTAAAAGCCATTGTACTGTGTATTCTAATGGGTGAATTGTTAATTACAGCACTGTATCTCAATAAAACTGTTGAAAATCAGTCGTAGATACTGGCATGAAGATAGTTCTGGGTACTCTTTTTTTTTTTCCACATGTCAATTTGTGTGTCATCACCACCACAAAGTCTTGATTACTGTCACTGTATAATAAATTTTGAAATCAGGTAGCAGTGGGCAAAAGACACAAATAGAAACTTTTATTAAGCAAGACAGACTAATTGTCAAAAAACACAGGAAGAAATTGTTCAGTATCTCTAATCATCAGGAAAGGCAACTGAGCACTAAACTTTAGTATCAACTAACCCTGGTGAGAAAGACTCACATCACCCAGTCTCAAAGCTACAGATCCTGACCTGGATGCAGACAGAAAGGAAAACTCACACCATGGCTGTCAAACTCTAGGCAAAGTACTATAGAGATTCTGCAAAGAATTTAAGTAGACCTACCATTTGATCCTGCAATCCCAGTACTAGCCATTTATCCGAAATAAAAAAGGCATTTTATGAAAAAGACAATTGCACTCAAATGTTTATAGTAGCACAATTCACAACCACAGCTATGTGGAAGCAACCCCAGTGCCCATCAATTCATGAATGGATCAATAAAATGTGGTATATGTACACCATGGAATACTATTCAGCCCTAAGATAACAATGGCAATAGATTTCTTTTGTATCAACCTGGATGGAATTAGAGACTATTCACCTAAGTGAAGTATCCCAAGGATGGAAAAACAAACACCATACATACTCAACACTAAATCTGAACTAGTTGATCAGCACATTTGTGGTTCTATGGAAACAAAGAGTGAAATTTAAGAGGGTGAGAGGGGGGAGAAGAGAATGGATAAATTCCCACTCAATGAGTACATTACATACTTTCTGAATGAGGATCACAACTATAACATTGACTTAAAATATACAAAACCAAACTATGTAACGAATACACATGTACCCCTATATTCAGAAATTTAAATATATATATATATATATATATATATATATATATATATTTATCAATCCATGAAGAAGACCCATGTCCAATATGTAAAAGGTTCTGAATGGACTGAGTCACAGCCATGGGCAACTTCTAAGAATATTCTGCAAGAGAAAGTCCAACAGAACTACCACTTACTGTTTTAAATAAATAAATAAATAAATTTTTAAAACCAAGTGGTTTGTCGTTTGAGCATGAAAGTGTTGTGGAGTAAGAGAATAGAACCAGGTATGTTATTAGATAGAGTGGAGTAGAGACTCGATTAGTATTTCCCTTAGCAAATTAATTTTTATTTGTTATTGAGAGCTGGACCATAAGTCAAAAGGACCACAATGACCCCAGATACTGAACATTGCCACAGAGGTTGATATCCAAGCAGTGTGGAATTCAGTTACTACTCTTTAGATCTTCATCAATCTATTCTTGAAGAGCAGAAGATAGAATGGAGTTTGAAAAGACTACAGCCAGGCTACTGCCTTCCCTCATATACCTTCGTCTTGCCCTCGTCCATTTTGTCTGCCTCCGTCCTCCAGTATATTTCTGACAGACTGCAGTGAGAAAAGATGTTGCTGAAACTGACAGCATGTGACACAAGTTCACCTTTGGAGAAAGGCATATGCTTCCAAATACAGTGGCTCAATCTTTCCAAACGTATAGAAGCATAATACTTGGAGGGCAGCAGTTGCATGTGCCAAGTTTCATCACTTGACTGAAAGCAAAAATTAGCCTGAGGAGAGCTGAGGACATGGAATCTATAGGCAAATGGAACATATGAGAATGAAGGTGTAGTGGAGAGTGGAAGCAGACAGTAGAGCAAAAGAAGGTGCAGATGAATGGTGCAGAGATCCCAAATTGCCTTTACAGACAGGTGTTGGCTAGGGAAGGGTCCGTAATGCGTGAGAGTAGCCACCTATTTTAAGATCCCAGGATATTAATTGTGTTAATCTACCTATTTAACAACTTCATTGGAGTCTACCAATTTTTATTCCAGATCAGAAAAATATATATATATGTGGTATATAAACACACACACAGAGATACCTGTATGTGCATATATCCTTCATATATATATGTGTGTACTTGCTTCACTTATATATTTATATACATGTATATATATCAGGATATATATGTAGCTTTACATGTATAATATGCATCTATATCCTCCATCCCGCTCGTGTCCTCTCTCTTCTTATTTATTAAGATGAATTTACTCCATGCTAACTATGTATGGAATCCTAAAGCACTGTACTTCTTTCTTCAGTATTTGGTGAAATCACTAAATATAGCCTCCCAACTTTCTATCTGCCTCCTGGGTCCTTTCATCACAAAGTGGCTGTTAATGAATCTTATAAAGGGCTTAGCAAACATTAATATTAGGCTACCTGCAATGATGTGTTAATTAAAATTAAGTCCCTTTTTCATTTAAGATGTGATAGGAAAGAAAATTTGACATAGGCAAAACATCACTGTGAATTTTAATTAAAATAAATTTGGGAGTGGGTATATTTCATATAATTTCAATTGTCCAGACATTCAGTAGACAGAACACCTCCATGATTTGATCAAAAACAGTGCATGACAGCTGAGGATGACTACTTGTCATGGAGCAATTTCTCATGACTTAATAGCAACATACCAGTGCCACTGTAATTATGTGTTTAATATTTAAAATTTGTTGATTTCATATCAGCATGCATGTATGGTAACTAAAATTAATTAATTTTAATTGCATGCACCAATTACAACATCAGACTCATATTCTAACATATTATTCTTCACTGATTACACAGCTTGTAAGATTGCTTTAATTTTTAATTTTGTACTTTGAAGTCAAATAATAATATGTATTTCTAATTAGGCTCACTTACGTATCTCACTGCTGATTAAACCATGTTTTAATATTTTATGACACTAGTCACCTTTAATTCCTACAGTCTGATAGCTCTTTCCTCTCTGTACTTGTTTTCCTTTCTTGTATGACAAAGTGTTAGATCTAAGAGTGTTTCTTTCCTACTTCTATTTTACAGTGGAGAGAAGTTTCTAGATTTTTGCTCAAAAAAAAAAAAAGATGAATTCTGAGAGCTTACAGCTTTGAAATGATGAGAGAAATTTATTAGGTTATACCAAATATAGGTGTTGATTTTATAGGGTACCCTGGGCTTCCCCATAGTTTGCAGAGTTAAAGATTCTGTTTTTAAAAGTTCTATGAATCTTAGAGAAACCTAATATAAATATTTCTGACTTGAACAAAGTTATAATTATCACATTTTAAGTTGATCTTTTCTTTTGCAAGGAGAATCATAAAATAATAAAATGGAATTAACATTCACTGAGTATTTACCACACGCAGAGCTTCACGATTATCATTTTATTGTGTCCTTATAAAATGCCATAGCTGAGGGGAAATAAATGTCACAGCTGAGGAATTGAGGACCAGAAAGGTTAAGATAGAGTGTGCCGGGGTACCCTGTTCCTCAGGAGCAGAGCTGGGCTTCAAAGGCAGTACTAGTAAACTGCCTTCTGTCTGCATTTAAAAAAACAAATTTAGAGTCAAAGGATATTGTCCATAAACTCACTGTTTTATGATATATTTGCTAAAGTCCTTCAGATGCCATATTATTAGAGCGGGCTGTTTAACTCCATTTCTCCTTATTTTTTCCTTACTTTCCCTATCTCTCCTATTTAGTCTCAGCAAAGTCATTTAAGTCATGAAGTAAAAAGAAAAGGCATGATCATGGGCAAGAGGAAATAAGTTTTAGGCCTTCTCTAAACTTGTTCTGAGTCCTGTTTCCCACCATGAATTATTCTATAACACTGAGTTAACATACTATGATAAAAGGCGATTCTTCCAAAAATGAAAAAATTACATGACCCTTGGTTAGAGAAACATAACAAGAGGATAATGATGAATTGAGAAAGGCAGAGCATAGGTAGAATGATAATTAGGAAAACAAAACAAGTGTGGTTATTATGTTTAAAAAGAAAAAAAGACAATCCTCTTTTAAAAATGAAAATACACAAGTCTTCTCGGTCTATTGTTTCAAAGTATGGGATGTGGTAACAAGAAACAAATTAAATTATGGTGTAAAAACTATATGCTAGGGCAAAAAATGACCTACATCAAAATGAAAAACATTATGCATCAAAGGAGTTTATTAATATAAAGAAAATGAAAAGATAACTTATATAATGGAAGAAATATCTACAAATCTATATCTCCAGGTTTTCTATCTGATAAGGATCTAGTACCTAGAATATTTTAAGAATACTTATAAGTCAATAACCAAAAGACAAACAATCCATTTAAAAAGATAGACTAAGTGCTTGAATATTTCTTCAAAGAATTTACACAAATGGCCAACAAACATGAGAAAAGATACCCAACATAATTAGTAATTAGGAAAATGGAAACCCAAACCACAAGAAGATACAACTCCATACCCACTAAATTGTAATAATTAAAAAAGGAGAAAATAACAAGCGTTTGCAAGGACATGGAGATATTAGAAAACTTACATATTGCTGGTGGGAAGGTAAAAGGGTATAGCTGCTGTGAAAACCAGTTTGGAGGTTCTTCAAAAGTTAAGCATAAAATTGGCATAGAACCTAGCAATTCCACTGCCAAGTATGTACCCAGAAGACCTGAAAATAAATACACCACAAAATACACATATGTATATATACACAAGAGCATTATTGGCAGCAGTCAGGAGGTGGGAAAAATTCAAACCTCCATTAAAGAATATGTAAACAAATGGTGGAATATTTATACAATGGATTATTACTTAGCCATAAAAAGGTATGAAGTACTGCTATATGTTATAATGGAGACAAAACTTAAGAACAGCATGCTAAATGAAAGACGTCAGACACGAAAGATCTCACTGTTTGGTGAGTACAGGGTTTTCTTTTGAGATGATGAAACTATGGTGGAACTAGATAAAGTTGAGGTAGCACAATGTTGTCAGTACATTAAATATCACATAATTGTATACTTTAAAATGGTTAATTTTACCACATATGATTTTTATTTTATTAAAAAAGAGAGGAAAAAAGAAAAAAGTACGTGATGTACACCAGAGAAGAAAACACATAGAAAATGGCTTAATATTTTAAAAGAAATTAAAGAAACATTTTCCATTAAAATTATTTTTAATAAGAAAGAAATCTCAGAAAGTCAAAGAGCAACTGAAAATTCTACAAAGCAGAAAAGCTACAAAGAGAAAACCACAAATAGTCATAGAGATATTTTTTAAGTACCAAAAAGAATCAGGTAAATAAAACAATGTATCCTAAGTATTTGTACCTTCATATTAATCTGAAATAAAAATAAAAACTTTCCAAACATCTGATTTGGAATAAAATTCTGTATTCTCTTGCTTGCTGATAATGATTCAAGGGTAGAAACAGGAAGTGAAACAGGAAGTCTTGAATTAAGATTCTCATTATTGTGTACATAGTTATCATCCAATAAAAAAATTAAATTAAAAAAAAAGATTCTCATTATTACTGAAATTATTTTTAATAGGCAGTAAATTGTGGGCCAAGGATTATGTATAAAGTAGAAAAAAAAAACAAAACAAAAAAAGAGAACTTATAAAATTCTCCAAGTTTATAGATAGTCCAGAAGAGTGTGATTCTCCATTTAAATAAATATTTTTAGTTAGGTCACACATGTGAAGGCAGCTCAGTTGAAAAGTTGTGGGCAAGAGGACTAAGAGGGCTATCCTTGGAACCACAACCTTTGGAGAGAGGGAAGTGGTGAGAGCTCAGAGTGGAATAGTACTGAGTACTGAGTCAGGTGGAGAAAAATATTTTCTAATATTCTCCCCATAAGTAGACCTCCAAATGAGGTACCTGGAGAAGGGATATAGAAGAGTGTAGAGAAGCATAACGGATGACTTACTAAGGTGGCCCTAGTCTTTGACTGTACAGAGACCATAATGCATTGGCTGTACTCCAAGTGTGGTGTGAATACGCAGCTTTCCCCCCATGGGGCATGCCAGGTAAAGCCTGTATAACTGCCTATTGTTGGACCTCAAAGATCCTATATAGATTTTGTGGCCAGGAATTGGACTGCTTACTCCAATGGATTTTTTAGATGTTTGTCTTTTTTTATCTTGTAGTACTGTGCAGATTTCAAAATGCTCTCATGGTTATTATCATATTGAAGTCTAACAATAACACGGAACTTTTTCTATTTTTTATATGAATATTTCAAGGTTAACTGACTTAGTCATGGTCATGATACCAGAGAACAGTAAAAAAAGATCAAAAATAAAATTATTTTGACAAGTTCAATGCTTTTTTGAGAATCCTCCACATCACGCAGATGCAATTTCTTCCCTTGTTTAAGGCAGCATATAATACTAGGGAAAAAAATCCCATGAATAAAAATGCTTCAAATCCTGATTCCTAAAGTAAACTTTGGATTGGCCATTTGGTTTTTCCCTTTACTTTTAGTTTCTTTTGAGTTATATTTAAGTTGAATCCCACCTGTTTGGAGCAGCTATTTTATCTTCTGTATAGTAAAAGCTTTGGAAAGACTTAAATGACTCCTGAACGTTCCCCAGCAAGATGGAATCAGACACAAGGTAATAATAGGATTTCTTTGCATTTGATTTAACCTGCTGACTTTCAGTAGCTGTAACATTTGGGGAAAATCATGATTGATAATGCATTTGAGACACATAGGGCTTGAATGTTTGTTACTAAAGCCTCAAGCTTTACACTTTCAGATTCTTGTCACAATGCATCCCATCCAGGATCTAACCTAAAATAAGCTTGAGCATGTGTTAGAAATTAAGGAGCTCTACCACTGGAACTTATATTTTTCAGAGGAAATTGACTCAGAATTGAAAAATAATGTTATTTCTACCCATGGATCATTATCAGCAAACAAGAGAACATGGAATTTTATTCCAAGTCAGAAGATAATGAACCTGAAATCTGCCTATCCAATTTTATTCACAAGACTAAGAAACATGAGGAATGTGATGGCTAATTTTGTGTGTCATCTTGACTGCGTTAAGGGATGTCTAGATAACTTGTAAAACATTATTTTTGCTGCTCCATGAGGGTGTTTCTGGAAGACATTAGCATTTGAAGCAGTAGCCAGAGTAAAGATGATGTGCCCTAATTAATATGGGCAGGGATTTTGTAATCCATTAAATTGAGGGCCAAATACAACAAAAAGGTGAAGGAGGACAAATTTTCTTTCTCCTCGAAGTGGGATATTCATCTTCTCCTGTTACTGGACATCAGAACTCCTGGTTTTTAGGCCTATAAATCCCAGCACTTACAGTGCACCTGTCCACCCTGCTTTTTCTTTCCTGCTTCTCCAGCTTTCACATGGCTGACTGTGGGACTTCTGGATTTATAGGCCTCTGTAATTAAGTGAGCCAATTCCCATAATAAAGTTACATATAAATATATAATTGTAATACTCAATATATGCCAATAATAGTTATTATCTTGTATATTGTATCTTGTATCTCTTGAAATTATAGAAGTTAAATGTGACTTGGGTATTAAAATTTTAATACAGTCTTTTCCTTTCTTAAAATGTGTATACATTTATTGGTACTCTTTGTGTATGCATGTGTGTGTATATATATACATATGTATGTGTGTGTGTATATATACGCACATATGTACGTATATATGTATATATTTTATTGGTTCTGTTTTCTTCTTATTTGAAGAAGCTTGACTAGTACAAGGAATATAAGTTAACAAAAACCATGGCTAGAAAGAGATCGTGGCCAAAACAGTGGAAGCAACTTGCACATTTTGCTCTCACAGAGAAGACTAAAAGTGAAGACTATCTACCTTCAGATCCATTGTCTAAGAGAGAACATTGTCAATAAACAGAGAGGGAAAAGGCAGCCCCCAAAGATAAGAAAGGTAGATAAATGACTTGCTTTGTGCTTTGGAAATATAGAGGGATTATAATATATAGTGCACATGTGGAGAAGGCCTAGGGAGGAGAATCCCAAGGCTCCACATTCACCTCATGAGTACTGATTGCAATCTGAGCTGCTGGAGAGACCTTTCATTGCAGAAGGCTGCAGGCCTCACACTAAGAGCTATCTGGAGACCGTGCAGCAGCATTACTGTGGAGAGAAGTTACAGTAGTGACTCACTCACTCAAGAACCCTGGATGCTTCCTATGGTGCCATTTTAAAATTCTAGACCCAAAGCATTGCCTCTACTTAGGGGTCAGAGCCATTGTTACTGCCTCCCTATTCCCCCTATCAGTGCTGTCATTCTGGAAGGGAGAGAGCAGGGAGGCCAGACACCTTTATGAGACCTATGAGTAAAAACTGTGTGGCCCCACTGCTGCTGAGGTACCCACAGAGGCTAACAACTGCCACTGCCTATTGACATGGTCAAGGCCACACTGAAGCCAGCACCTGGGCAACAAATTCCACTACCCAAGGATCTGAACAGGGCAGCTCTCAATCCCATGCAGGTTTCCTGTGCGCATGGGCAGAGTTGCACTCAAGCCACAGGGCTGACAGAAGCACTACTGCCAAGGTGGGCCGCTCTCAGGCCAATACAAGCTGATAATCACCATTGTTGTGCCTGTGACCAGGGCTGTGCTTAAGCTGGTGCTTGGCCAACAAACATGGAAGTCAGTGGATCTGAGCAGGACAGCCCTCAAGTTAGAGTGGGCCACCAATCACCACTGCCCAAGGGCACAAGTGGGCCTACACACAAAACAAATTGGGTAACTTATGCTGCCATGCACAGATCTGAGCAGAACCTTTCTCAAATTCAAGTGGGCAGAAAATCACTACTCCCATTGGTGTGGGCAAGGCTGCTCTCAAGCTGGTTCTGGATGACAATTGCCACTGCTGATAGAACTAGTTAGAGCATTCATTCATTTGCAATGTGGGGACTATCAGTAATAACCACAGGGGAACAATAAGGCAAGAGATCCTGGAAAGCAACAGTGCTAAATGCTCCCCAGGTAACTACCCATTTTGTACCAGGGCCTGTCACAGAACAAGTGCATTGTAAACTTATCTGTCTTGAGCTGAGAGAAGAAATTTCAGATGAGAAAGAAACAGAATAAGAACTCCAGCAACATGAAGGAAATAAGCTGTTTTGTTACCTTCAAAAGGTCTTTAGCAATAGACTCCAAACTAAAGGAGATATCAGAGATGTAATTCAGAAAAGGGATGTCAAAATATCAGAGGTATAAATCAGAAACTGGATAGAAAATCAGAGGAATGGTCTTGAAAAGAAGTTGAAACCCAAAACAAAGCAGCCAAAAAAAAGAAAGTTTTAGGGTGTGAATGAAGAAAATGAAAAACTCTCCAAAGAGATAGAAAATATAAGAAAAAGTATAACAAAACTTTTATGAAAAGAAGGAAGGAGTCATTTAGTAAATTTCAAAATATAGCATAAAGCTTCAATGACACTAGACCAAGCAGAAAGAAAGAATTTCAGAGATAAAGACAACATTTTCAAATTAACCTAGTTGATCAAAGATGCAGACATAAGGAATAAATAAGAATGAAAAACCACTCAGAAAAATATGGGACTATGAAGGACAGGCCAATATAAATATAGGTAACCCAGAGAAAGGCATAATAAAAAACACAAAAACCTTTTCAACGGAATTGTTGAGGAAGATTCATAGCAAATAAGGTATCTCTAAGACACTTAGTCATCAATCAAAACAAGGTCAAAATGGAGGAGAAAATTCTAAAGCTGCAACACTAAAGTAACAACTAATGTACAAAGGAATACTCATCAGGCTAACAGCAGCCTTTTCAGCAGAAACTTCGTAAGTCAGAAGGAATTGTTGCCCAATTTTTATTTTTCTTGAACAGAACAATTTCTGGTCATAATTTATATGTCTTTCAAAACTAAGTTTGATAAATGAAGAAGAAATATTTTGCCAGACAAGCAAACAATAAAGGAATTTGTCACTACTAGATCTGCTTTGTAAAAGATACTTGAAACTATATTGCACATGAAACAGCATATTGGATACCTACCAGTGTAAAAACATCCAAAATGTAAAGTTCACAACTCTCATCTATAATAGAACAATAGCACAAAAGGAAAAACAAAACCATAAAGCATCAACCAACATGATGGAAAAAACACAATTCCATGTATCCATATTACCTGTGAAATTTACTAGGTGTAGAATATAAATGTCTTAGCACAGTAACTAAGAAAATGCTGTGAAGGCTATGTTAACCACTTTATGAAAATATTTCAAATTGTATATAAAACCAGTACCTTGTACCCCATGATTACATTGATGTACATAGCTATGATTTAATAAAAAACAAAACTAACACTGAATATAAACGATATGAATACCTAACTTCAAATGGCATAGATTGGCTAAATATTTGGGAAAACACACACTAAATAAATGCTATTTCTAGGAAACACAACTAACATACAAGGACATGCAGTGAGTCAAGGTAAAAGGATGAAAAAAATATTCTGTACAAATGGAAACAAAAAAAAAAAGTAGGTGTGGCCATTCTCATATCAGATATAATAATATTCAAACAAACAAAGGTGAAAAAGACAAAGATGGCCATTATAATAATCAAAGGAGCAATTCAACAAGAAGAAATAATAATTCTAAATACATATGCACCTAACATAGGAGCTGCCAGACTCATAAAATAAATTCTACTAGATTTAAGCAAAGAAATGTAAAGTAGCATTAAATTACAGGGAACAAAATACCCCACTGACTGAACTAGACAATTATTGAAGAATAAAATCAATAAAGAAATGCTAGGGTACAAGAAGATTCTAGACCAAATAGAATGAACATTTACAGAATACTTTACCCAAAATGTACAAAATATATATTCTTTTCATAAACACATGAGACATCTCTAAGACTGATCATTTATTAGACTACAAAAAAAGCCTTGACAAATTCAAAAAAAATCAAAATCTCCAACCACAGTTGAATAAAACTAAACATCAATTCTAAGAAAAACACTCACATCTAAACAAAGTCATGGAAATTAAACAACCTGCTTCTGAACAATTCTTGCATAAGTAATGAAGTTAAAAAGAAAACCAAAGGTTCCTTAAGTTGAATGACAAAAAAGAAACAAGCTTTCAAAATATATGGAATAAAGGAAAAGCAGTCCCAAGGAGAAAATTTATAGCCTTAAATGTATACACCAAAAAGACAGAAGAATCACAAATTAATGACCTAATTTCATATCTCAAGGAAAAAGAAGAGCAAATCAAACTCAAAGTGAGCAGAAAAATAGAAATAACAAAGCTCAGATAAAAACTTAATAAAAAATAAATTCAAATAAATTTGATTTTCAAATTTAAAATCATAAGGTCGGTTTTTAGAAAGATAAGTAAAATTGGTAGACCACTAGCTAGATACTAAACCAGACACAGAGAAGAAAGGAATCAAATAAGCTCAATCAGAACTGAAAAAGGAAATAGTATAACTGATAATACAGAAACACAAAATATCATCCATGAGCACTAAAAAAACTTTTATGTACACCAACTAGAAAACATAGAAGAAATGGATAAATTCCTGGAAACGCACAACCTTTTAAGCCCTAATCAGAAAGAAATAGAATCCTAAACAGATGAATAATGAGCAGCAGGTTTATTGAAACTGTAATTAAAAAAATAAATAAATGAAAATAAAAAACAAAGCCCCAGACCAGGCAGATTCACAGCTAAATTCTATCAGACATACAAAAAAGAACTGATAACTGGCACTTATCCTATAGAAATTATTACATAACATTGAGAAGGAAGGAATTTAACCTAACTCTTTCTATTCCAGTACCGCCTGGATATCATGCCCGGAAAGGACACAACAAAAAAGAAAACCATAGACTGGTTTCTCTCATTAATATATATGCACAATTCCTCAGTAAAATACTGGCAAACATAACTCAATGGTACATCAAAAAAATAATTCACCATGATCAAGTAGATTTCATTCCAAGGACGTAAGAGTAATTTAACATATGCAAATAAATAACATGATTTACCACACATGTGCTTAAAAATCATCAACAAACTAGGCATAGAAGAAATATACCTCAGAATAATAAAACTTAGATATGTCCAATTCACAACCAACATCATTCTTAAAGGAAATAATTCAAAAGCATCTTCCCTAAGGACTCAAATAAGACAAGGGTGCTCAGTGCCACCACTTCCACTCAGCATAGTACTAGAAGTCCTACCCAGAGTAATAAGGAAAGAGAAAGAAATAAAAGGCCCCTAAGTCAGGAAAGGGTGGGGTTCAAAATATCCCTCTTGGCTGATGAAATGAACTTATAACTAGAAAAACTCTAAAGACTCCACCAAAAGACTCCAAGAATTGATAAATAAGTTCAGCAAAGTCTCAGATTACAAAAATCAATATATAAAAATCAGGAGCAGTTTTATACACTAATAATAGTTAAGTTGAGAAGCAAATCAAAGACTCAATACCATTTACAATAGCTGCAAATAAAATACCTGGGTATATACTTAACTAGGGAAGTGAAAGTTCTCTACAAGGAGAATTATAAGGAAATTCTTATAATAGGGAAAGTAACCATAGGTAACAAATACAAAAGGGAAAATATCACATGATCATGGAATGGTAAAATCAACATCTTTAAAATGTCCGTATTACACAATATGATTTACAGATTCAATGGAATCTCCATCAAATTACCAATGTCATGTTTCACAAATCTAGAAAAAAATAATGTTTCCTTTGCAACCAAAAATGAGCTTGAAGAGCCAAAGCAATCTTAAGCATAAAGAACAAATCTGGAGGCATCAATTATCTCAGTTCAAATTGTAAGGCAAGGCTATAGAAATCAAAATATCATGATACTGATATAAAGGAACAATGGAACCTAGAATAAAGAACCTAGAAATAAAACCATCTACCGGGGCGGCGCCTGTGGCTCAAAGAGTAGGGCACTGGCCCCCATATGCCAGAGGTGGCAGGCTCAAACTGGTCCTGGCCAAAAACTGCAAAGATAAAAAAAAAAAAAAAGAAAGAAAAAAACATCTATCTACAACCAACTCATCTTTGACAAAGCTGAGAACATACACTGGGTAAATGAAGCTCTAGTCAGTAAAGGGATAGCCATGTGCAGAAGAATAAAACAGGACCCCTACTTCTGATATACAGAATTAATTCAAGATGGAAAAAAGACCTAAATGTAAGACATGAAACCCAGGTAAACAATGTATAACTAAAACCCCAAAGGCCAATATAACAATAAAAATAAATAATTGGAACTTAATTAAATTAAAACAGCTTCCACATAACTAAGGAAATAATAATAGAGTTAATAGACAACCTACAGAATGGGAGGAAACATTTGCAAACTGTACATCCAACAAAGGGCTAATATCCAGATCTACAAAGAACTCAAATCAGCAGGATAAAAACAAACAACCTCATTAAAAAGTAGGTACAACCACGAATATAAGTGTTTCAAAAGAAGATAGACAATTGGCCAAGAAAAATATGAAAAAATGCTCAACATCACTAATCATCAGGGAAATACAAATTAAAACCACCTTTACCCCTGTCAGAATGGCAATTACTAAAAAGTCAAAAAATAATAACTGCTGGCATGGATGCAGAGAGAAAGGAATGCTTAGACACTGCTGATGGGACTGCAAATTAATGTGACTTCGGTGGAAACAGCATGAACATTCCTCAAAGAAAGAAATGTAGATTTAGCATTTGATCCTGTAATCCCACTACTGTGTATCTACCTAAAAGAAAAGAAATCACGTTATTTAAAAGACACCTGCACTCAAATGTTAATAGTAGCAGAATTTGCAATTGCAAAGATGTGGACTCAACCTAAGTCCAATCAACTCATGAGTGGATAAAGAAAATATGGTATGTATAAATCATGGAGTGCTGGTCAGCTATAAAATGAATGGAATAATGTCTTTCACAGCAACTTGGGTAGAATTGGAGATCATTATCCAAAGTTAAGTATCTCAGGAGTGGAAAAGCCAATTCCACATATACTTTCTTATAATTAGGAGCCAATGAGGAGCACACGTGAACATAAAGAGATATAAAGGACATTGGAAACCAAAAAGGGCAGAGGTAGAAAGCAGTGGGGGGTAAAAACCTCCCTACTGGGTACAATGAACGCTATTCAAATCATGCACACACTAAAAGCTCTGACTTCAGCATTATAAAAGGTATCCAGGTAACAAAAACATTTTGTAGCCCCTTCATATTTTGAAATTTTAAAAAGGGGGGGGGGGGAAACATGGCTAATTTCAGAGTGCTTCAGGTTTTTCATAAAGATTGCACTTAGAGAATAAAGTAAATTCCTATTGTTAAAATGACTATTAAATGTAAGTTTTAAAATAATAATTAATTAAAAAGTTCTCACCATATATTCAGCAAGTAATAAACACATTCATTCCTTTAATTAAACAATACAATTTCCCAGAATCTATCCTTACAATGCAGTGATTAAAATGAGGAGAAAATTTATGTACATAGATACTTAATTCAGTATAATTTATAATATTAAATAAAAATAACTTTTTAAGCATTTAATATTTGCTATGAATCTGTTTTCCTTCCATTTTGTCTTTACTTATTTATTAGTTCACAGAAACATTGGAATTATATAAATCTTTTCCACAGAAAACTAGTCCTTAATCACCTTAACTGAAGATTAATCAGAACCCAATTCTTTAAATCAATTTTCTATATATTTTTACTAATCTGCTTCATTCTTTTTCTCCCCCCACTTTTCTTCCTTCTCTGTCTCTCTCTCATTTTTCATTTTTTTGTCCCTCCCACCCCAAACTTTCTCATCTATATTAATTCATCATTGACCGTGATATTAATATTTTTCTTATACCAGGGACATTAAAAAAAATCTGGTATAATAACTAGGGAACTCATCATTATGCCAACTTCTTAATGACCGCCCTTCTACAAACTAGGAGGTGAAGTAGGCAACCTTATTTGGTGTTTAAATTATTTGCACTTCAATTGTGAGTTTTACATGTAGTTATTGACATATTAAATTGTTTTCATCTTTCCAAGAAAGTAGTTAGGTTATTCTCATTTTCTTTCTTCAGTAGTCTGTATAAATTTCAAGAAAAGCTTAAAAGTACCTGATTTGAATTCACAGAATACTTAAAAAGATGATCAGATGATTGTATGACTTCTAGGTGAAAGGGGGCTTGGACATGGTGTTTTTGAGAAGTTGGAGAGGAAAGAATTTTAACTCAGGGGAAACTTTAGAAGTTTTGGACATTAGTGAATTTATAAGTAGCCTAGGATTGGGTACCAACCTGGGAATCATTAAAATCTCCTGATGATGGCTACTTGGTATATTTAAGACAGCTAGATTCAAGGTGCTTAGGTTTTCAGGAATCTTAAAGAATTTGCCTGAGCCTGGCAAAGAAACAGCACAGCCACTGGTATAAGTGTATGGTGTAAGTATATACTAGATCAATGATGAGAGAGACTACTCCAGTGCATGGGCATGTCGCAGAACTTTGTGCTTTTGTATATCTTGCCCAAAGGTGGTGAAAAGAGACACAGATTCACACTGAAATTGTTTTGAACAAAACACAAGACACATTAGACTTCTCATATATCTGCCTTTGTGTTGAAGGTTCATACCTGTCACAGAGTATAATGCTCATTGTGGTTTCAAGTATTTTTCCTTTTTAAAAAAGTTATAATTAGTCATAAGCACTGGGCACTGTTTGCTCTGCAGAAGTTGATGGTCATGATAATTATAGTAGCTTTACCATGCAAAACATACTTTCACAGACCACTGACTCCTCACCATAGCTCTGTCAGAAAGAAATGAGGGATTATGAACATGAGAAAGAGAAACAGAGTGGCTGCTATGGCTTGCAGATATCAACCCATCTAGCAGATGCCAAAAGTTCTCAGAAACCCAAGATTTGAGGACTTCCATTTTGTCCTACAGACAGGGGCGCAGAAATACTGGAGTTCCACCTTCTCTCGATATAACTGTAAGGACAGAGACAGGAAATACGGTGACAGAGAATGACTTTTTCTTTATTTAATTGCTTTATATCTGACTTTCTTTCTCAGTCTGTCTGAGTCTGACTTTATCTCAGGAATAAGAGCAGTGACAGGATTCCGGAAGCTAAATGGAGCCCAAAGACACAGAAGTAGTCTAACAGCAAAGTTGCAAAAGGTGAAATTAAGAAACAGATGGGTTGAACGGAGTAGCCACCTGAACAGGCTGTGCAGGGCGGCAACAAGCCGATAGAAGTTAAAGCCTTAAAAAAAATCTCCACGGGGATGGGCCATCTAAGAACTCTCCAGTTTGGGCAAAGCAGTGACTAGAGTGGCCTCACCCACAACTTTTTCAAGCCACAATTTACCATCTGGAATATAGGGCTAAACATAACCTAACCTGGGTTAGGTTATTTCTCTGCAGATAATAGGAAGAAATGGATGTAAATCATAAAACACAAAATGCTAAATTATGAAACATAAATGAGAGTTAATTACTTCCTGTCCATAATGTCAGAGAAAATAGAAATTCTTTAGGTAGGACAAGTGTAACCTGTGGGTGCAAAAGCATCAGAATGCTAATCCCCACTGAAACTTTTAGAGCTGTGAATTTGCATAAAGCCTAAAATCCCTTTGAAAATAGCTAGAATGCATTTAGTTACTCCTAAAAACCCCATATTGGGTTGTTATTAATTTATTATAGATGAGGCAATGTTTTCCTTTTAAAAAGTTCTCTTCTCCATTGTGCCAAAGGCACCAGCAGAAAATTTAGAGTGTTTTATATTCCATAGAATATGCATAGTGGTATCAATAATAAATAGCATTTTCCACAGTATAGAGTATGAGCCACTTGCTCAGAGAGCAGAGTCACTTACTTTTGGTGAGCTAAAAATATCTTGGTGACAGAACTTAGTAAAGAAAAGAAAAAGGAGAGACGTCTGTGTTCATTATCAGGGAACACAATTTTACCTGAATCATCAACATTACTCTTATTATCTCAGTAATGCTGAACATTAAAACAACAACATATTCTAGTACACATTTCTATGATACTCTCTTCCCCAATGTAGTATTACTTTCATTTTTGATAACAGAATGCTAACAACAAGCACTTCCACTTGTCTCTGCAGAAAAACCTTTAACAGCCATAGGTAACATAAGATGCAACACTTTATTAATAAAATGAAATGCTTCTTGAACGAACAAATGCAAAATCTTGGTGAGTTACAGCCTCTGAAGGACATCTTTATGTCTGCTCCCCTAAGGGTGTGTCTGAGCACAAACACAGCCACACGGATTATAGTTTTAGTGGCATATTTCCATACCACTTTGACATTGCCAAAGGAATAACCAAAGACAAAGAAAATTATTCAGGACATAGAATCATGAAGCTAAAGAATACCTAATTGATGAATCAACAGGGGGTGTGGGGCCTGGGGGGGTGTCTGTAAACAGTAGAGTTACATGGCATTTACTGATTCTATGATGTAACAAAACAGAATTATACTTACACATTTTGGTACCCTATGTGGTTTTAGTCATTTACAATGACTAAATTATGCATCTTTTAAATCTGAATTTGGAGGGTTAATATGATTTTTTTTTATAGCAGGCAGGGGAAAAATGAATATTCTGGACAACAAAAACTTAAATGTTTCAAATCTCATAGCTCCCAAATCCTGCATGAAAATTTACTGGTGAAGCATGGCCACTGGAGCAAATAAAATCAACACAACGAGCCCACAAGATATTTTTATACATGTGAGCTGAAAAACGAGAGAAGCAAATTCAAGGAACTGTAACAAAAGGAATTAGAGATTACATAACTTATATTGGAGAAATGGTTTTGTGGGAGTAAATGAGTACCTAAAATATTGAAGTTCAAGTCCTGGCTCAGCAATTCCTAAGGGGTGAATGTGGACAAGGACCTTTCTTTATTTTAACTTCAGTTTTCACCTATGCAAAACAGAGGCAATAGTCACTGCAGTGTCTACTCAAGAGTGTTATAGAAAAGATAACCTCAGAAAGTTCATAGGATGTTTTCTTACAAAGAAATTGGTGTTGTAAAATATTAATGATGATCTCATGCTTATGTTGTTTATGTGCTTAAAAGTAAATTTTAGTGATTCCTATTTCCAAATTAAATAAGGTTGATTTAATTCAGCTCACATCTTGTGAAATTTCCAAGAATTAGGTAAGAAGGCTTATCTCTGTTTAAAATTATAAGTAAACAGCTAAATATGGTTTTTGCCCTGTTGAAAAATAAGACTACAGATTTTCTATTTGATACATACTGCATTTATACAAAAAGAAGAAAGGAAAAATCTGAATGTAGATAAAGTGAATATCTATTGACAAATTTAAACTTATATATTGTTTGTATAAATGAATCTCATACTTGAGAATAAGAAGGTGACAATATGTTCCTTTTTCAATAGTGAAATGACAGTTACGGGCAGACAGTGGAGTCAGCTTTCTGAATTTCTTCACTTACTTTCTGTGTAAACCTGAGTTAGTTACTTGTTTTTGGCCTGTGTTCTCTGCTATAATGCACATAATTATAATAGTGTCCTCATAGGGTCATTGTGAATATTACACAGTTAATATATTAAATAGTACTTATAAAGGGCTTGTAGACCCTATTTGAAGTATAAAAAAGCACTCTACAAATATAGCTATTAAAGTAATTTGAGAAGTACTACAATTGCAGATGTCATTTTCTGTCTAAAAGTAAAGAAGACAAACAAAGCATAAGATCTCACATATTTCCAAATAGCTCAAAGTCCACAGTACCAGATACTTATGGTGGTAGGGGGAGAAGGGGATGGGTAATTTGAAGTGGAGGATGTCATAAAACCAACTGAGAGAGTGAAATAGAAAGTACTGGATCTAGAAGATGCTGAGCAATGAAAGAACATTTAGTGGAGAGAAAAACACAGCCCAAATTGAATGGGAAAAAATTGAAAGCATTCCCACATAGAACTAGAACCAAACAAGGGTGCCTACCATCTCCACTTATCAACATGGCACTGGAGGCCTAGCCAGAGCAACCAAGAAAGAGAAGGAAATCAGGAGTATCCAAATGGGGATAGAAGAGGTCAAATTTTTGCTCTTTACTGATGACATGATCTTAAATCTAGGAAACCTCAACATTTGATAAATAAATTAAGTAAATTCTTAGGCTACAAAATCAACATACACAAATCAGTAGCTTTCATATGCAATCAAGTTGAAAATCAAATAGAAGTTGTGATTTCTTTCTCAGTAGCAACAATAACAACATAAATACCTAGAAATATACAGAACAAAGTAAGTAAAAGACCTCTATAGAGAGAATTATGAAACACGGAGGAAAAAAAATTACAGATGGAAATACATAACCATGCTCATAAACTGGCAGAATCACCATTGCTAAAATGACTATTCTATCCAAAGTGTTTTACAGATTCAATGCAATTTCTATTAAAATATCAACACCATTTTTTACATATCTAGAAAAAATAGTTCTATGCTTTTCATAGAATCAGAAAATACCCCAAATAGCCAAGGCAAGCTTACATAATAAGTACAAAGCAGAAAGCATCACTTTATCAGAGTTCAAGATATACTCCAAGGCTATAATGACCAAAACAGCATGGTACTGGAACAAAAACAGAGAAACAGACTTGGGATCAGAACAGAAAACCCAGATAGAAAACCATCCTCCTATTCCCATGTGATCTTTGACAAAACAGATCAAAACATACACTGGGTAAAAGAATCCCTGTTCAATAAATGGTGCTGGGGAAATTGGAACATCACATGTAAAAGACTGAAATAGAAGCTGCACCTCTCACCGCTCTCAAAAATTAACTCATGATGGATAAAAAATTTGAGCCTAAGGCAGGAAACTATAAGACTCCTGGAAGAAAATGCTGGAAAAACTATATAGTTATTGACTTACTCAATGAATTCATAAAAAAGACCCAACAGCAATCTCAGCAACAACAAAAATAAATAAATGGGACCTGATCACATTACAACATTTCTACACAGCCAAGAACACAATCAAAAAAACAGACAACCCACAGAATGGGAGAACATGTTCACATGCTATAGATCTGATGAAGGACTGATAACGAGAATCTACAAAGCACTCAAGCAAATCAGTTAAAAACAGAAAGAAACAATCCTATTAAAAGGGGGAAAAAGGCATGAACAGAAACTTTTCAAATGAAGATATACCAATGGCCAATGAACTCATGTAAAAATGTTCAACATCTCTAATCATTAGGGAAATGCAAATAAAAACTTCAAGGAGATATCACCTAACTCCAATGAAAATGGCTCATATTAAAAAGTCCCAAAATAACAAATGCTGGCGTGGATATGGAAAGAAAGGAACTCTTATACACTGGTGCTGGGACTGCAAACTAGTACAATCTCTATGGAAAATTAAAGTAAACCTACCATTTGGTGCATATACACCCAAAGGAAAAAAGATCATTTTACAAAAGGTCATCTGTACTCAAATGTTTACAGGAGCACAATTCACAATCAATCAACAGTTACGTGCACATAAGGAAATAAATCTTCATGAAAATCAGGCTGGGGGGAAGGAAGAGAAGGGAGTGGGTAAATTTACACCTTTTGGGTACACTGCACATTATCTGGGTGAAGATCACACATGTGTAACTTGACTCAATTGTACGAAATCAAAGTATGTAAACAAAACATCGGCACCCCTAACACTTTGAAATAAAACAAAAGAAACAGCCCAATATCTGTGTCTCAAAAATTAATTATTGACTCTGACTAAGAAAACCATATTCACCTCTGTATTTTACAACATGACTGGGATAACTTGCAAAATGGGCTAAATAAGCAAAATCCTTTGGGGTGTTTAGTTTTACTCTGCAAATTCATAACAACAGCACAGAAATCTCTGAGCCATCTCATATAAGCAACTAGAGCTATTTTCTGTAAAAACACACACAGGTAGCAAGGGCAGAGAAATCTAGCCTATTTCTTTGTTATCAAAAGGTAATTTATGAATTTTCAAATCAGCAAAGTATGAACTTGAAATATCAGATTGCCAATGGCACAAGTACTAGGAAAATGTGGCTAAGGGTGTCTCTTCACAGATTTTGAGGTAAGTGGCTTGATTTGCCCTTTTATCTTGAGTTTGAGTTCAAGGCAATTTGGCAATTAACATGAAAGCATTCAGTTTGGAAAACTGGTGAATATTGTATCTTGGGTTTAAAATACTCTCCTATTTTGACTTCCACTAATTTCATGTATCTGATAGAAAACATAGCAGGAGTCATAAGTTCAAAGGCATAAACGCACAGTTAAGTAATTGAAATCATGCAATGTTTAAGAAAACTTAGGTCAGAATGTCTGTAAGATTAAGCCACTATGAAAGAAGATAATATAAGTGCAAGGAGAACTTTTATAGTGAGGGAGACAATCATTCATTTTTGAAATATTAATAGAGAAAGATTCTGCTCTAAAAAAAGACTGTGAATCTACTTTTTTAAAAATAGAAATCTGATTCTGCCATCCTTCTGCTTACAATTCTTCAATGGCCTTCAGTCCATGCCTGCATCATAGACTCTCTCCTTAGAACTGGCACCCGCTCTGTCTTCACAGACTCCCCTGCTTGGTCATCATGGCCTCCTTAACCTGAGTTAAGTGTCACTGATGCTTCATGCTTTGTGCAATGGAATACTTGTTCTCAGTCTAATTTGCATGGCCTCCCTCAGGTGACTTCAGAATGCTGATTCCTTCTACCTGAAAGACATTAAGAGCCCATCTAGCAAACCATCCATGAATACTAAACCTGACCACCAATACATGTTTGTACCTAACAAGATCCTATACATCTGCAGGTACTGAGTCCCCCTATTGGTCTATCTTGAAAGCCTTCCCTCACCTCTACTTTTTAAACTTCATAGATTCTATGGGATCTGGCAGGACACTGTGTTTACCTCTAATCAAGGGCCTCAAGTGAATGGTGAATGCTCATTTACTGGCCCTTGCTGAAATCTCCTTTCCTTGATGAAAAGCTTTGAATTTTATTTTTATTCTCAGTTTGCAAATGGTTAATGCATAGTAAGTTCTCCAAATTGTTTCCTAGTTGAGAAGAGAATACCTAGTTTGAATCACAAAAATAAAAGTTTATATATGAAAGTCTCACTACCTTTTTTGAAAGCATTTCTCCTTACTAGAGACAGAAATAAATATTTTAATTATGGTCCCCCATTCAATGCTTTTCATAATAAAGCATTGGGAATGATTTTGTGGAACCAACGATCCCACTAGTCTGACTTAATTGTCATATAATAGTTTATCCTGCTGAAGGCACCTTACTTTTCGCTGATGTGATAATGACAGTCTATTATAAGTCCATTAGGGTATTCCTTATGGAACCAACCCAGGAAACAAATTATATAATTTACAGATTAATGTTTAGTTATAAAACAAAAAACGTACTCTTCCTTTCAAATGATCTTATGTTATTTTTTACTTGTAATGGAGAATGGGACAATAGGGGAAGGACAAATATTACAGAAAAAGCATGGAAGTGCAGTCACCAGCAAAACTGAATACACTCAGACAGTCAACTGGGAGGCATTTCAAATCCAGCTGATACAGGTTTCTTTTACTTATCAGTGCCATGTCCTTTTTTAGATTAAGTTTCTACAAGGCCCTATGACCTCAAACCTCTAAGGAACACTCATAAAAACAGCATATGGAAATTATTTTCCAATGCATAACAATTTGGCAATAGAAAACCCATCTATTTAGCAGAAGGAATTCAGCCTTCTTAAAATTAACACCCACATTAACAAAGACAAAAAGAGGCTTCTTTTCACTGCAACTAAAGTTACTATAGTCTGCATTTTGAATTCTGTAGTGCATAAATGTGGCCTGATGAAGATCTTTGGCATTTCATTATCCTTAAACACACAAACAAACAAAAAGAACAAAAAAACAATTGAACCAGAAAAGTATGCAGTGTTTGTGGTCTGTTATAAGCAGCATAAGGTGGAAGGTGCAATTCCTTACTTAGCTCACTACAGATGCACTCAGATATAAATATTAGTCTTCATATCTATGCAGTCCTACAAATGGCACATAGATTTTATTTGGTTATATTGTTTCAGTTATCGAAACTATTTTCCACCTATCTCAATTCAGTTTTATTTTCTTCATGGCCAAGCTAAATTCTTCTCTGTTTTGTAGAGTTTCCCTGACAAACCATTTCTCTCTTCTCCAAAATATTTCAATACTTAGATATTATGTCATACAACCTGACATTTAATTGTGCTTTTCATATCATTTTATAATTAGAACTTCATTTAGAGCAAGATGCAATTTCCTGGAACCCAATACACTCTTCCATGATACATCTAACATAATAGAGTGCACAATGGCCTCTTTATGTAACAATTTACATACATGATGATTATTTTTTGAGTATTGGGAATTCAATGACTTGATGCTAATCTAACTGTATGTGCTACTAACTCATGCCCCGTCTATATTTTCATTTATATTCAAAAGTGAAATGAAACAGTTTATAAAACTAACACCCATAAAATAAAGTAACACTATGTTTTAAAGCTGGAAAACAGACTTTGGCAACCATTTGGAAAAAAATCATTTCTAAACTTCACATTGAATATAGATTTGGGTATGTGGCAAATGAAGAAAGAATATTAATTCTGCTTTAAGAAATTTCAAATCTGTCATGAGAATTAAAGTGTTTCATGACATTAAGTTTTAGAAAACTATAATGCATGAGTACTTATTTTTTAATAAAATGTAAATGTCTTCAGTTACCACTTTTTGACACATAGATATTCTCCAAAGGGTATTTCTTGTTTTATACTGTTACTTTTTTATATTACAAAGAACTCATGTCAAAATTGATTTTTTATTTCAAAATAGAGATAGAATGTTATTTTTTCTAGAAGCCCAAAGAATGTGGTTAATGTCCACTTGTTCTTAATAACCTACTAAAATATAATGATTATGGTCAAAGAACTGACTGAGATAGATAATACATGTGCCGTAGATTTGTTTTCCTTTTGATTAACTCAAATGAGCCTTTAAAAAGAACAAAATTGCAATCAATTCTTGGGTTAATTCTCTAATGAATGCTAAATGCTCTGTGTTGTAGATTAAATGGTATTCACAAAATTATGAATAGCAGTTATTTAGTAGGAATTCTTTAGAGAAAGTTCAAGATTATGGCTTCAATGTGCTCTCAGATAAAGAAAAAGAATGCATTTTAAATACACGTTTAAAAATCAAAAGGAGTATAGTCAATGGAATCAGAAATATATTAAAGTAAAACCTAGGTATTCCAAGAATGCTTTGGTGTACCAGCATTAATACATTCAAAATAACCTTTCATATCAATAACAAAGAAACAATTATCCAACAAAATGTACAGAAGATTTTTGCACAATTTAAATATACACTCATACTCCTATACATGTTTACTATTATGATAGGAATAAAATATTTCTTGCATATAAAATTCAAAGTATTTCTAATTTCATATGTAATCACTAAAATGTAGAAAATTTCCCCTAAATTCAGGTTAAATTCATAGCACAACAAACAGTAACATAAAAAAAATGAATAAATGAATTACATAATATGTCAGAAGATAATAGATTCAATGTGAAAAACAAAAATAGAATGAAGAATATGTAGTGTGGAGTGGTGATTGAAAATGACTTGAAAGATGCAAGAAGATTGGAAATTAGATTAGAAAATGACTTGAAAGACAAGAAGATTAGAAATTAGATTAGGAAATGACTTGAAAGATGCAAGAAGATTACAGCATGGCCAATATATCTCATGCTTCTTCCAAGGGGAGAGAAATGTAGATTGTTAAGGGATGGTTTAAATGTTTCTTTTAGAAATCGGGATAACATTTAACATTAATATGACTAAACATGATCATATTTGTTGATATCATTTTAACATTCACAATTAAAAATGGGATGCAGAAGAAATTGAGTACCAGGAGAATACTTTATAAAATACTCCTTTGGTAAGAGGTGAATTCATATGCACTGAAAGAATAACCAAACTCAAAAAGGAGTCCAAAGATTAATTAAGAACACTGCACTGTCCTTACTTCTTATTATAAAACAATTAATAGGCTCGGTGCCTGTGGCTCAATCGGCTAAGGCGCCAGCCACATACACCTAAGGTGGGGGGTTCAAATCCCCAGCCCGGGCCCGCCAAACAACAATGATGGCTGCAACCAAAAAATGGCCGGGCATTGTGGCGGGTGCCTGTAATCCCAGCTACTTGGGAGGCGGAGGCAGGAGACTCGCTTGAGACCAGGAGTTGGAGGTTGCTGTGAGCTGTGATGTCATAGCACTCTGCCCAGAGGGATAGCTTGAGGATCCGTCTCAAAAAAAAAAAAAAAAAAAAAAAAACAACTAATAACCATGTGGGTATTGCTTAAAATTTCTTTTAGAATATTTCTGGGCAACTTCCTCTGGCTATGACTTCTTCTTCGCTTCCCTTGTAGCACATGATCTGAATTACTGAGGGACTTGGCTGGCATTACAATGTGAATTGGAAACACTTGATTTCAGTTTCTAGGTACCACACTGGCAGTCTAAAAATACTCAGAAGTAAGAAGTAAGTAGTATGCTAGTTGTCTAGGCACTAACTCTTGGCCGGACATACTAGAATATGGGCAAGAATATGACAAATGCATGGATAGAGAGAGATTTAAACCTTCAATTGCAATGAGTTGCCAGAAGTAATGATTTTAGCTATGGAGAATTCTACATCCTGCGCTGGACAGTACTTTACGGAAAATAGTCTGGAGTGAGGATGTGATGCCTGTCTCAGGGTCAAGGTGTGCCTTCAGTTAAAAAACCACAACCAGTCTTCCCTGTGCCATTGGCTCTCCATTATGCAGTTAACTTTGATGATTCCTGTTCCAAATTGAAATTCACAACCGAAACAAGCCCACAGGAAACTACCCAAACCTTTTCAAGGAACCCTGTGAATGCTGGTACTGATGGATCTTAGCAATGTTAGCGCGCAAAGGAAAAAGTAACATGAATGTGCCCAATCACATTAAGCTTGATAATGAGTAAGACTTTATATAAGTAGAGAAAAAAAAAAAGCCTTGAGCCATTTTAAGCAGAGGAGTGATTTCATCTGATTTACGTAATTAAAAGTTCATTCTGGATGCTCTAAAAAGAGTGGGTGAGGAAAGAGGCAGGCGTAGAAGCAGGGGAACCAGGGAAGTGGTTGTAGCCAGGGGCTGAAACAATGGCCGCTCTCAAACGGCATGAGCCGTGAAAAGGTGGGAAACGCAGGCTCCTGGCTGTATGCTGGAGGTAGAAGTCATAGGATTTGCTGGCCGGACGTAGAGTGGGAAGAAAAGAACAATGTTGGTAGCGGTGCCAGGTTTGGCCAAACATGTGAATTTATGATGATAACATTTCTCCTTCTCGTGGTCCAGGGACCCCGTGTTTTTTCATGCTATTTTCCTTCAGAAGTTCCTAATGGACCCCGACAGGCCTGGAAAGGGACAGAACACAGAGCCTTTGAGAAAGTATTATGATCTCTCTCAGGTCGCTCAGTTTCAGAACAATTGCTTGTAATATTCAAATACCAAAATGTTATTTACAGAGCTTATACACTTTACAGTGGTGCGTATGCATGAAAGTGTGTGTGTGTGGTATGTATTTATGTATGAAAAATTATTATTTTCCTGCTACAATACAGGAGCTCAGTAAATGATAGCTATAATTGTTGTTATTTTACAAATTGTTGTTGTTATATTTTGATACTCTTTCGGTGGTGATTTATATTTTCTATTATCCAATGATTGTTAGCCTTTGTTCTCCTGTTTCTGATCAAGGATAAACAATTATCCCTTTGCTCTGGGGTATCTTCTCCAAGCCCAAGAGAACTTAGAGGGATTCTGCTAGGTTTGCAAATACCTTCCAATGCCACATGCCCTGGAAGTTTTTATGTGTGAAATTGGAAAACAGCAGTTCACTCAGCAGGGGCAGAGAGCATCAGTTGCTACAGTTCAATCCCAGGTAAAAGTCAATAAACCCAAGCAGGATGGTTAAAACAAAACAAAACAAAAACAGTCTGGTGAGACTGCTGTGTTATTAGGAAAATAGTTCAGTAAGGAAAGGGGAAAAGGAGACAAAAATGCATTTACCTCAAATCATCCAAATCTTTAAGCTGATAAACAATTTTTAATTAAAATTAAGCCTATATAAAAAGTGTGCAAGTAGTAAGTTGAGTAAGAAATTAAAAGTCGCCTATCTTTAGCTCACCCTTGGAAGGAAATAATTTTTAGAATCCTGTCTTAATTATTTTGGCCATTTGCTACATGTGTTCATAACTCCATTCATTAATGCTATTAAATTTAAGATCTACTTACTATAACCTTATAAAAGACAAAAGACTTTAATAACTTCCCCTGGTCTTGATTGTCTCTCCTTAAGCACCTCCCAAGTTCATTATAACTTTGTTTTTATCCATCAATTGGTTACAATTTTTTTTTTATCTACTAAACTTTTAGACAGCATAATTGACTCCTTTTTTATATAAAAAATTAGTTATTTACTATTCCTTTACTCTTTCATTTTTCTTCTCCCTTCTTATGCCTAGACTCTTTAAAATGTTACCTTCATTAAAAGTTTATAGCATTTTTTCCCTTACTATAATTTGGCCTTAACTCCAGTGTTTATCTCTAATTTGATGTTAAAATTGAAAAGTAGTGTTTCTGCTGTTACTATCACATAAATATTATTTATCACAATCCTCTGGGTTCCTAGGAAAGGAGGAGAAAATCTTTCACACCAACATGGTTCGCAAATAAAATTTTTCCTACGTGTTAAAGGTAATATATATTTTCCTTTCTACTGTCTATAATTTGCTCAAAAGCATGCCACCTTTTGGATTTCTTCACATTTGATTTATTACTCTGTTGGATGGCATTTTTCATAGTTTTTAATGGCATGTATTCCTATTGAGAGATGAATCTTAAGTGTTCTTTGCTGTTTCACTAAGATCTTTCTGCTTTCTTATCCACGTTGAAGGAATGACAAGGATAGAATCTGAGACTTATTTTCATGGTTCTCATCACCTGGAGTCCACCAATTTTTGCATCCAACATATCCCTAATTTGTATTTCCTCCTCTCCCCCCTCTCTCAGATTTGCAGTAGCCAAAGGGATATTTCTCTACTTAGAAAAGGATTGAGAATGGGTCTTTAATTAGCGATGAGATGATAGTTTTTGGTGTGGGTTGAAAATTGCTCTGTAGAAGCTGTGGTTATATATACCCAGAGGTATTTGCTTCTTGGTTCTACAGCTCCCTGAGTCCTTTTCTTGTTTCCGTAATATCCTCAAAGTGGTCACTACCACATATTTTAATCTTATACCCCAATTTAATTAAATGTTGTTAGAAGTGGGCAAGAAATTTGAACTTTCTCTTCTTCCAGTTAAGCTAGCTGTGAGGCCCCACGGAGCTTCCATAAGAATGTAATTATAATAGAACTCAGTTTCATATTAACTTCTCTTAATGTAGTAATATCTTAACATCTTACCCTCTGCCTTAGAAAATCTTATAAGGCAATTGCTCTTATCCCCAGTTTGCAGATTTAGAAAAAAAAAAAAAAGCACACAGATTCTCTCAAGGTTTCACAGCATAATCAGAACTTGAATCTAACATATAAATCCATGTATGATACACTTTACCTCACAACAGGTTCTCTTCCTAGTAGTGTTCTTTGAAAGAGGATGATTTTGGATGGATACATTTTATTCATGTTCCCTTCCATGGACAGATGATCAAGCATTGCTGCAAAAATAAAAAAGTGTTACCATGCGATTTTTGATAAGGGAATGTGGGAGAAATTATTATATACAAAATGGTATGAGGCACTGCGTTGAGGACCAGGATTACAGAGGAGGTTTGTAAACTTTTGCTTGTGAAATGTTTCATTTAATTATAACTATCTCCAAATTGTGTTACAAAGAACATCTCTTCCACAGGACATAAAAATATGTTACTTCAAACAGGGGCTATGTTTAAAGAAATCTAGGGAACATGTGGTCAAAACAAGTTAATCAAATCTGTTACTACCAAACGCCTGACATTAAAAAGTATATTATAAATTTTAAATATGAGAATGTGTGTGAAGGTATGCATAGAGTAAAGGTACTTTCCAAAATAAATCACCAAAAGATACTTTTTTAATAAGAGTTTCATGCTAGACAAGTGTGCTATAGAACCCAGTCTGGGGAAAACTGCATCCTATCCCACACCGGGATCAGATGACCTCCTCAATGCAAGTGTAAAATGTCTTAATGTTCTCTAGTGCTACACATAAAAATACGATGAGGACACATACCCTCTAAGATGCTGGAGGTTCCCATGGTATTCTAGAAGACTGAAAAAACTCACTTTATTACAGTATCTCTCACTTTAGAAATAGGCCATATTTAGGTTATATAAATTATTCATATGTATTTGTCAGCAATACTTTTACTTTTTATTCCTGTAATTATTCAACCTTGACTCTCCAGTGGGTGGAGTCTAGGAAATTTTCGTTAGAATGTAAAACCGTCTCATTTCAGCAAATCTTTTGAACTTGAAAATAAAAATTAGCAGTTAGAGAAGACTTGAGAGGTTTGGGTGGAGGACAGAGCTTTTGCCTTTCAGGTAAGGTAGTTAATAATGAGTCTATTTTAGTGCCAAGGCAAAGGGGGAGATTAGGAGGAGGTAATATGCCAACAGATTATCACCATTCGGGAAGTGAACAGCTTAGTTATGTATTTACTTGCAGGATCTTGTGATACGTATTGAGTGAGGGTCCTTTGGGTTTTTCCAACATATTTAACTGCAGGAAGGAGAAGAATGTAAATCTTTTATATTTTAATGTATCACGAATAACAAGGTGCCACATTAGTTTAGCAAGCAGACCACATTCATTTTCTATTTCAGTCTCAATGAGCACCCCAATTCTCAAGGATTTTAGTGTTGAGGAAGAAATAAATGGATACATTCTATTAAAAAGAGAAAAAAGGAACATTTTAATAGCAAAACCTTCTAACCACTGAATAAATAGCATGTCTACAATGAAGATGTTAAGAGAGGGTAAATGAGAGAATTTCCAACATAAAAAATTTACAGAGTTCAAAATACTTCCTTGCATATGAGATAGAAATGTCTGATTAAACACTCAAATACTATGTATAACAGCTTCTTAAGTCAAGGAGGATATTGCTTCTCCAATTCTGAAATGCTTGTTATGAAAACAGCATTTTGGTGAAGTGCTTAAAGCGCGTCGCGATCACTGTCACATTGTGGGACTCAATTTTGCAAATAAAAGTGAAACAACAAAAATACTTTTCTCAAAAAAGCATAATGCTTTAGAGAATATTATTTCACTTCTGATAAAACAGTAATTACCATTAAAATGTTTTATAGACAGAGAAATTGGTTTATAGTTATGGTTGTTTTCTAATTATATAGGCACCTACACTCATAAAACAAACAAAAATAAGGAATTGTCAGAAAATTATATAAGAAAAAATAAATTATGTTTATTATTACCATAACACTATATGAATCCATGCTTAAGAGTTCCATGTTTATTTATGTATAAATATATTATATATGTAATATTCAGACTTGCCAGAAAACTAATGGAAATAATTTTTGGTATTTTTTTTTGAATATTTTTTTTTTATTAAATCATAGCAGTGTACATTAATACTTTCATGGGGTACAGTGTACTGTTTCTGTATACAATTTGAAATACTTTCATCCAACTGGTTAACATAGCCTTCATGTCTTTTTCTTAGTTATTAAGACATTTATATTCTACACTTAGAGAGATTCACATGTACCCTTATAGAATGAACCAGGAAAGCTATAATCACCCCCTT
>CAUYQV010128840.1:0-13526 GCA_963574575.1 Galagoides demidoff | reverse complement strand
AGTCTCCTGCCTCCACCTCCCAAGTAGCTGGGACCACAGGTGTCCGCCACAACGTCCGGCCATTTTTTGGTTGCAGCCATCATTGTTGTTTGGCGGGCCCAGGCTGGGGATTCGAACCCTCCACCTCAGGTGTATGTGGCTGGTGCCTTAGCCGATTGAGCCACAGGCACGGAGCCATCACACTTTTTTTTTTTTGGTGGAGACAGAGTTCCACTTTATTGCCCATGGTAGAGTGCCATGGCATCGCACAGCTCACAGCAACCTCCAACTGGGGGCTTAGGCGATTCTCTTGCCTCAGCCTCCTGAGTAGCTGGGACGACAGGTGCCCGCCACAATACCCGGCTATTTTTTTGTTGTTGCAGTTTGGCTGGGGCTGGGTTTGAACCCGCTACCCTTGGTATATAGGGCCGGAGCCCCGCCCACTGAGCCACAGGCGCCGCCCTATTGACACTGTTTTTAAAGAGACAGGGGTCTATGTTTGTTGGCTAGGCTGGAATGCAATGGAGTGATCATAGCTCACTGCAGCCTTGAATTCTCAGGCTCAGGCAAACTGAGTGATCCTGCTCATCTCAGAACTCCAGGAAGATGAGTAAGCAGGGGTCGTCTTCTCAAGGAAGAACATTGCCCATCCACACAGAACCACTCTCAGCCTCCTCTGCTACTAGGAAAGGCACAGAATCCAGGGATGGAGGTTGCCCCATCATCTACTCTGTTCTAAAGCACGGCAAACTGATGTATGTGGCAGTGGCACCACTTCTGCACATGACAAAAGAACATGAGGCTAAATAAGGTTAAGAAGGCATGGTCTAGGCTGGGCGTGTGGCTCACGTGAACCTGTAATCCTAGCACTCTGGGAGGCCAAGGCAGGTGGATTGCCTGAGCTCACAGGTTCTAGACCAGCCTGAGCCAGAGAGAGACCCGTCTCTAAAAAATAGTTGGACATTGTGGCGGGCATCTGTCATCCCAGCTACTTGGGAGGCTGAGGCAAGAGAATCACTTAAGCCCAAGCATTTGAGGTTGCTGTGAGCTGTAACATCACCGCACTCTACTGACTCTATCTCAAAAAAACCACATAAAACAAAACAAAACAAAAAAAACACAAGCCAAAAAAAGGGCGTTTTTCGGAATTGAATCTGTGATCTGTGGTGCCCTCTGCTGGTCTTTCGAATCTCAACATCAGGAAGGATACTTTTCTATTATTATTATTTTTTTTTCTTGAGATGGAGTTTCACTGTCCCCCCAGGTAGAGTGCCCTGTAGTCACAACTCACAGCAACCTCCAACTCTTGGGCTTAAGTGATTCTCTTGCCTCAGCCTCCCAAGTAGCCAGGACGACAGGCACCCGCCACAATGCCCAACTATTTTTTTTTTTTTTTTTGCAGTTTTTGGCCTGGGCTGGGTTTGAACCCGCTATTTCCGGCATATGGGGCCGGTGCCCTACTCCTTTGAGCCACAGGCACTGCCCCCAACTATTTATTTTTGTTATTGTTGTCATTGTTTATCAGGCCCTGGTTGGGTTCCAACTCACCAGCCCCAGGGCATGTGGCCAGCGCCTTAACCACTGAGCAACAGGTACCAAGTCAGGAAAGATACTTTTCACACTGAGGACATGATGGAGGACAACTGCTACACCCGCCTACAAAGTGGAAAGGAGTAAAGCTAACCAAGGATATAGCAGAGTGGCCCTGGTGGCTCATGCACTCTGGGACGTCAAGGCAGGTGGAATGCTTGTGCTCAGGAGTTGAGATCAGTCTGAGCAACAGTAACACCCTGCCTCTGAAAAAAAAGAGCAGGGCATTGTGGCAGGTGCCTGTAATCCCAGCTAATCAGGAGGCTAAGGCAAGATCACTTGAGCCCAGGAGTTTGAGGTTGCTGTTAGTTATGATGCCATGGCACAATACCACGGGTAACAAAGTAAGACTCTGACTCAAAAAAAAAAAAGAAAGACAAAGAAAAACTCAATTCAAGTTGGGAGTCATAGGTGTGAGGGAGGGAAAAAGGGGAGGAAGAGAGAGAATTGGTGTGCTCCCACTTAATGGGCCCAATATAAGGATATATGGCACATTTTTGGGTGTGGGACACAACTACAAGAGGGACTCTACCAAATAAATGCAAATATTGTAACCTAGTTTGTACTATCACATTAACTTGAAATTTTAAAAAAGTATAGATATATACACATGTATTTTTTTAATAAGGGAAAAGTTGAAAATGTTCATATTAGATTAATGTGTCTTATATCCTTGAGAGACAAATACACCTTGGCTCTACTGTTCCCCACACACCACAACATGGACTGTGGACATTCATTTGTGGCAAGTGCTTTAGTGTAGTTCCTAATTTTCCTAACAACCCCAATTACAGATAAGAAACCTGAGGCACGGAGAAATCACTTCACTCACAAAGCTATTGGAGAGTGTAAAAGCTGAAGACCCAAACCACACTTCAAAGCCCACTTCTCCCTAAGATCCTACTGTCCATATGGGAATGTAGGCAACACAACTGCTTTGCTCTTTCAGAGTCAAGAGCAAGGCTGATCAAGAGCAAAGCTGAAAGGATCTCTTTCTCTGGGCCAACCTTGGGCACTTTCCCTCTCCACCAGGACTATCCCAGCTCCTATCCATAAAGTATACATACAGTATCTGTCAAATCTCTCGACTTTGCTGACACTCACAGTGGGCTGAGCACTGGGGGTACTAGGAACTCAGCAATGATCACGAAGACCTGGATCTGTCCTAGGAGGCCTGTGCAATAACTCAAGATGCACAGCACTATGTCCACCCAGTCCCCTACCTCACACACATCTGCTATCCTTGTGCCTTAAAACTGACATAAGAGGCTGGAACTAATAGGGTAAGGACCAAAATATAGGAGGGGTCTCCTTAGGGAAAGGCTGAGCCTCTGACCAAAGCCAAGGCACAGGCCTTCAGGCTGACCCAGCTCTACAATTCCTACCAACAGATGTGAGCCTCTCAGCTTCACAGCTCCAGAAGCTTGAGACAACTGGTATAGAAAATACTCGCTGGCTATAAGGAGGCTGAGGCAGGACTGCTAAGCCCAGGAGATTGAGGCTGCACTGATCATGCCACTGTACTACAGCCAATGAATGAAGATGTGCATCCTCTTTCAATACTTCTGATCGTAGCCAGAAACAAGTCCCACTTTGAAGCCAGCATGTCGTTTTTTTTTTTTTTTTTTCTGGAGACGGAGTCTCAAGTTGTCCCCCTGGGTAGAATGCTATGGCATCACAGCTCACAGCAACCTCCAACCCCTGGGTTCAAGTGAGTCTCCTGCCTCCGCTTTTCAAGTAGCTGGGACCACAGGTGCCTGCCACAACGCCTGGCTATTTTTTGGTTACAGCTGTCTTTGTTTGGTGGGCCCAGGCTGGATTCGAACCTGCTACCTTAGGTGTATGTGGCTGGTACCTTAGCTACTTGAGCCACAGGTGCAGAGCCAAAGCCAGTATGTCTTAAACCATGGGTCCTCAAACTTTTTTTTTTTTTTGAAACAGAGCCTCAAGCTATCCCCCTGGGTAGAGTGCTGTGGCATCACAGCTCACAGCAACCTCCAACTCCTGGGTTCAAGCGAGTCTCCTGCCTCCGCCTCCCAAGTAGCTGGGACTACAGGTGCCCGCCACAGCGCTGGCCATTTTTTGGTTGCAGCCATCATTGTTGTTTGGCGGGCCAGGGCTGGGGATTCGAACCCGCTACCTTAAGTATGTGGCTGGCGCCTTAGCAATTGAGCCACAGGCGCCGAGCCTCTCGAGCCTCTCAAACTTTTTAAACAGGGGGCCAGTTCACTGTCCCTCAGACCATTGGAGGACCAGACTGTAGACCCCTTGACAAGTCAGCTGCTAAGCAGGACAGGCAGTGGCCGCAAAATCACCCAGCGAGAAGGATAAATGTCCTAGGTGGGCCACATGTGGCCAGGGGGCGGTAGTTTGAGGACACCTGTTAACCCTTCCCTGAAGTTGGCTAGTATTTAGGCCAAAACTTAAGCAGGGGGGCAGGCGGCTGCGCCAGGGGTGGCATCACAGGTTGGGTGAGGTCCAGAGCGCCCACCGAGCTCACCTCAAAGGCCTCCTGGGGCTGGCACGTGAGCCATCTGGTTGGGTCCCTTTGTTGCCACATGTTGGTCAGGAAAATTCATTTGGTAATTTATTGGTTGCTTGAATCACGTGTGGGGGTGAGAAGGCTACTCTTTTCTTTTTTTGCCTCCTTTTTGTTACTGAGATTTCTCAGAGTTGCTCAAGTGATCATGCTTGTATTTCTTTTTTTTTTTGAGACGGAGCCTCAAGCTATCCCCTGGGTAGAGTGCCATGGCATCACAGCTCATAGCAACCTCCAACTCCTGGGCTCAAGCGAGTCTCCTGCCTCTGCCTCCCAAGTAGCTAGGACCACAGGCACCCGCCACAACGCCTGGCCATTTTTTGGTTGCAGCCATCATTGTTGTTTGGCAGGCCCAGGCTGGGGATTTGAACCCACCACCTTAGGTGTACGTGGCTGGCGCCTTAGCCGATTGAGCCATAGGCGCTGAGCCTATTTCTTTTTTTAATGATGGGGCTGTGAGCATAGTAAAGACTTTTAGGACAGACCTGAGATTGCATACATTATGGAGTCAGGGGCAGTGAATTTTCAGAAACAAAATTTAAAACACAATCAATACAGACAGGCAGTTGAAATTTGCTTTTCATAACCTTGTGGTACTCAGCCATCTTGTCCTAAGTCTATTCTCAGTTGTCTGAGAGCTCAGAGCTCTTGCCTAACCTTTTTGTAATTGGTCTCTTATGAAAGATGCAGTAGGGGCAGTTACCATATGGCCAGACAAAATCTTGCTTAAAGGTCATGGAGAATCTTTCATAAGACGGGATGTGCTTCGAACGTGGCTTAAATATTTATTTCAGGGGAGAGAGTTCCTGTCCTCAGAAGGTGGGGATGGAATTTGGATATTTTAAGATGGATGCTGCAGTTCCATGTTTTGATAGGGTAATTCCCCAAACGTTGACCTTTTTTAAAAAAGAAAAAACCTTTAAAGTGTCTTATTTTAGACACTTTACATCATTTAGAATGTAAGAGTTTGTTATTTCAGAAAGGAAATAATAATTATCAGATGTAAAAAAAAAAGACTTCAGCAGGTACTGGTTTAGGATTAGAATTTAGTATCATTTGTCTTGTGTTTTCATGCATTTCTTTTTTATATATATGTATTTTTTTTAAATATCTTTTTTTTTTTTCCAGTTTTTGGCCAGGGGCAGGTTTGAACCCACCACCTCCAGTATGTGGGGCCAGGGCCCTACTCTTTGAGCCACACGCACCACCCCTCTTTTTTATATATTTTTATATACAATTTTTACTTACAGTAAGTGGAAGTAGTATTTAATAATTTCTGGCAAGATATTTTTACTAGGATCAAAGATAGTTCCACCAGGTTGAGGATTAAGTCACAGGGTTGAGAGGTTAAGAGTCTGAATCTTGGCTTAGCGCCTATAGCTCAAGCAGCTAAGGCACCAGCCACATTCACCTGAGCTGGTGCGTTTGAATCCAGCCCGGGCCTGCCAAACAACAATGACAACTACAACCAAAAAATGGCTGGGTGTTGTGGTGGGCACCTGTAGTCCCAGCTACTTGGGAGCCTGAGGCAAGAGATTCACTTAAGCCCAATAGTTGGAGGTTGCTGTGAGCTGTGTTATCACAGCACTCTACCCAGGGCAACAGCTTGAGGCTCTGTCTCAAAAAAGAAAAATAACAAACTTTCTGAATCTCAGTTTTTCCTCTGCTAAAATGGAAATGCTAACTCAAAAGACACTCCCCTACCCCAGAAATAACAGTATAAAAATTAACATGTCTGCAGTGTTTTCATATTATGAATGGAAGGTCCAAGTGCTAGAACTTAAAAATGACAAAACACACAAACAGTAACATCACAATAAAGATGGTTGTTTCATTGCCTTCTTTTATTAACTAGTCATAGAATACCGGCAGTATTTTCAGTCCCTGAATATTTCAGCTTTAAAAGTATAATTATTATAACCTCTTTAAGTACCAGCCATATACAATAACTTATTACTTTTCTTAGACTTCTGTGTTTTAGGGCTGCTGAAGTATTAATATACCCAGAATCCATGATTCCACATAGATTTAAAAGATCAGATAATGCATTGTCTTTCCAAGCCACTTCCAATCATTGCCAACAGACATATAGTAAAATCAGATTGTTTTTGTACAAAATTTCCCTGTAGCAACCAAATAGTCATACCAATGTCAATTCCCTCACTTAGTATTAGTTATTTGAGCTGTTTCCAATAGGGAAGTTGGATGAAGGGTACCTGAAATGTCTCTTATTTTTCCAGCTTTTTGTGAGATTATAATTATTTCAAAATTAAAAGTTTTTTTTTTTTTTTTTGGAGATAGTCTCACTTTGTTACCCTCAGTAGAGTGCCAGGGCATCAGAGCTCACAGGAATCTCAAACTCTTAGCCTCAAGTGATTCTCTTGTCTCAGCCTCCCAAGTAGCTGGGACTACAGGCACCCACTACAATGCCTGGCTATCTTTAGAGATGAGGTCTTACTCTGGCTCAGGCCAGCCTCAAACCTGTGAGCTCAGGCGATCTACCTACCTGAGCCTCCCAGAGGACTAGGATTATAGTTTGAGCCACTGCACCCGGCCTCAAAATTAAAAGTTAAAAAAAAAATTAATATAAAGATGTTACTTATTGGGTAGTACCTGTGGCTCAAAAGGGTAGAGTGCTGGCTCCATATGCCAGAGGTGGTGGGTTCAAACCCAGCCCCTGGCTAAAAACTGAAAAATAAATAATTTAAATTAAATTAAATTAAAAAAAAAAAAGATGTTACTTATTGTATTTTTTTGATTTTTTTTTTTTGAGACGGAGCCTCAAGCTATCCCCCTGGGTAGAGTGCTATGGCATCACAGCTCACAGCAACCTCCAACTCTTGGCCTCAAGCGAGTCTCCCGCCTCAACCTCCCAAGTAACTGGGATTACAGGCGCCAGCCACAACGCCAGGCCATTTTTTGGTTGCAGCCATCATTGTTGTTTGGCGGGCCAGGGCTGGGGATTCAAACCCGCCACCTTAGGTGTATGTGGCTGGCGCCTTAGGCGATTGAGCCAAAGGTGCAGAGCCTATTATATTTTTTTGAAACAGGGCTCACTATGTTACCTAGGCTGGTTTCGAACTTCTGGGTTCAAGTAATCCTTCTGCCTCTGCCTACAAAGTAGATGGGACTATAGGCCCATGTCACCAAACGCCGCTAATTTTTAATGTTTTTTTTTTTTATGGAGACGAGGGTCTTCCCACAGTAAAAATTTTACTTACAAAAGCTAAAGACAAGGCAGCACCCATCTGGTGGGTTCAAACCCAGCCTGGCCAGCCAAACAACAACTCCAACAAAAAAATAGCAAGGCATGAGCAGTGCCTGTGGCTCAGTGAGTAGGGCACCTATAGTCTCAGCTACTAGGTAAGCTGAGGCAAGAAAATTGCCTAAGCCCACAAGCTGGAGGTTGCTGTGAGCTGTGACACCATGGCACTCAGAGTGCCACAGAGTGTGACTCTGTCCCTTAAAAAAAAAAAAAAAAAAGTGGGGCATTGTGGAGGGTGCCTGTAATCCCTACTTGGGAGGCTGAGGCAAGCGGTTTATCACTTAAACCCAATAGTTTGAGGCTGCTGTGAATTATGACGTCACAGCACTCTTCGGAGGGCGAAACAGTGAGACTCTGTCTCAAAATATAAAAACAAGGCTCCGGGCCTGTGGCTCAAGCAGCTAGGGCGCCAGCCACATACACCTGTAGTCCCAGCTACTTGGGAGGCAGAGGCAGGAGAATTACTTGAGCCCAGGAGTTGGAGGTTGCTGTGAGCTGTGATGCCACAGCTCTCTACTCAGGGCAACAGCTTGAAGCTCTGTCTCCAAAAAAAAGAAAGAAAGATTTCAGATCAAATTTTAAAATATAATATATGAAAGGTTGTAGGAGAGTTTGGGAGTCACCTGATCTATGTCACAGGGACTGTGAGGCCCAATGGGAAAAAATAAAAGGCTTATATAAAACGCTCATTATTAGCTCTGGCCATGATAAACATTACAAGGTCACTCTGCTCTCCCTACCTCCTAAACCAAGAAAACTCTTAATTAACTCCAGCAAACAAGGAACAAAGAGAAATAAAAAAGGCTTCCCAAACTCATAAAACCCTAATAAAAGAACTCTTTCGAATATCTTAGTGATTCTGCATGTGGGGCTCACTTACAATGATTGCACAATCCCAGGCAAACAGTCTCTTAGAGATGGGAGCCGTGAACTCATCTCGGGACCTCGGATTGCACCTGCAAGTCGGCCCGGCTCAGGGCGAGCCTGTCCTTTTTCTCCTTTTGCAAAACCTGCTCCTCCCACAGAGCCTGATCCACCTGATCATCAGTGAGCACTATAGGTTTGTACTTCTCATCGAAGAGCCGCTCATTGGTCTCCGAGCGCAGCTGGTGGGGCCCGACGACGCGTAAGTGTGCTGGCAGGTGGAGGAACTCCTCATCGTTGATGTCGCAGTCACGCATCCGGGCCTCCAGCACCCACCAGCGACCCACAAAGCCCAAGTCCAAGATTCGGCCCGGGAAGTCGGTCCAGCGGGGCTGTAGGTAGCGGCAACGGGCTTGATAGAGACTGGCCTGCGCGTCAAAGGGTGCCTCGTACACGAGCGAGCAGAGCCCCAGGTTCACGTGGCGCAGGCAGCCACGGCCTCTCAGCCAAAGCAGCCGCTGCACGTAGGCTTCCGAATTGGGGTTTCGCGTGGCCGGCGCCAGCAGCAGAAGAGCCCCGGACGCGTCGAGCAACGCCTCCTCGAAGGCAGTATCGCTCGGCGCCAGCGCGCAGCAGACCGCACCCCCGCCTAGCAGCCCCACATACACAGACGCGCGTACTGGCCGGGCTCGAGCCGCCGCCACCGCGTCCCCACAGGCTTCGGCATAGTCCCGGAGCAGCGCGCGGGCCCAGGCACCTGAAGAGAGAGAAGCGCAGTGACAGCGGCCCGACCTCTGCGGCCACCCAACCGTCCTCCTTCCGCCACTACTCACCCAACCGAGCCCAGACGCCCGGTTTTGCTACCGCTGCCTCTACACGGCCTCGGAACCAAAATCTCTTCAGAGCAGCCCCCGCCATCCTCTTCCGGCTTGGAGTCCTTTCTCCGAGAAGAAACTCTTGCTACACCAAGTAAAAGGCCCGGAAACGTTTTTCGCGCGAGGTAACGTTTGCCGGAAGTGGCTTCCCATCGGAAGACGATAGGAAACGGACCAGTGTCGAATGTTGCTGACCGCCTGGAGAGGTCGCCTCTGTCCGGTAGGCGGGCCGCGCAGGCGCAGATAGTCCCAGCCACGCTGGCTAAAAAGTACCCAGGTGAGGTGACCCGAGTGTCCGTCTGTGGTTGGGGCGGCGGGTGTAAGCTTCTTTGAGCGCAGTTAGCTACCATATAGGGCTCAAGATAAAAGGACAGACGCCGGAAGGGGTGCTGACTAATCGGTCTCCGTCCTCAGCGATGCAGTGACGCCCCAAGCCACCATGGCAGCGGCCCACGAGCTGACCTTCCACGGTAAGTGCGGCCCCGACGTGGCCGGAACTCCCCCTCACCCCTCGCCAGAACCTCCCATGCAGTTTCCAACTCCACTAACCTGCACCCCAGTGATCCATGAACCTAGAAGTGACATCTATCCCTAACTCGAACCCGCTCCCGCTCTGAACTCAAGACTCTGATCAGATCTGAGCCTTTAGTCCCCAGACCTTGACTCCATGGCAGGACCAATTCTAAATTGCAGTCCCATGTTCGGGGAAGAGAACAGACCTCATGTCCCCAAACCGAGGAAGTTGGGTCTTGTGTAGTGTAGAGCACTTAAATTGTTACAGCATCCCACACAGCGGGAGCAGTGGGCCAAGCCAAATTGTTTCCACCTGCAAAACATGCTTAAGTCCCATATTCCCACTCTATAGAATTTGAAGAAGCCAGTGATCTTCTGGTTGAGACCCCAGATGCAGCCACCCTAAGCAGAAGTGATCAGCTGACCCCACAAGGACACGTGACTGTGGCTGTGGGTTCAGGTGGCAGCTATGGAGCTGAGGAGGAGGTAGAGGAGGAGAGTGACAAGGCAGCGGTGAGTCGCTTAAATCCCCGTGCCCTGCCTCTGTCCAGCCCCGGCTAACTCAGGCTATCAGGGCAGGTACTGAAGGCCTGTGCCATGCAGCTCCTACAGGAGAAGCAGAAGCTGCAGCCTGGATTCTGGACCTTTGGCTACTATCAGAGCTTCTTTGATGTGGACACCTCACAGGTCAGTCCTGGAAGTTGGAAGGATGGGGCTCAGAGTCATGCAGTGGGGTTCAGCCATGATTCAGCAGGGCATGGTTAGGTGGGTTAAAAGAGCTCTCACCAAGTGGATAGAAAAGACTGTGGTGCTCTCTAAGGGCTATGGTGAATGCAGGGCTGTGGGAAAATGGGGGATAAACAAGATCTAGTGAGTCAAGGAATGCCCTCTTGGAGGGGCTTAAGAATTTGCCAAGACCTAGAGGAGAAGGAAGGAAAGCCATAGAGATGAGGGTGTACCTCCCACAAGGTGAGATGGAGGCCAAGTGTCATACTCCCCCAAAGTCATGTCTGGGCAGAGTGGGGGGAGCAGAATTATGCGTCAGGCACAGGGAATAACATATGCAGAAGACCAAAAGTGAGAGGAGACATGTGAAGTGTGACAGATGTTGCCTGGCACTGGATTTGTCTGGGACAGGCAGGCAGAAGCCAGATCACAAAGGGCCCTGTGAGCTATATTAATAAGCTAGGGTTTGGGGCTCAATGCCTGTGGCTCAAGTGGCTAGGGTGCCAGCCACATACACCTGAGCTGGCAGGTTCGAATCCAGCTCAGACCCGCCAAACAACAATGACAGCTGCAACCAAAAAATAGCTGAGCATTGTGGCGGGCACCTTTAGTCCCAGCTACTTGGGAGGTGGAGGCAGGAGAATCGGCTTGAGCCCAGGAGTTGGAGGTTTCACGGCATGCTACCCAGGGTGACAGCTTGAGGCTCTGTCTCAAAAAAAATAAATAAATAAGAAGCTAGGGTTTGGGCTTGGTGCCTGTAGCACAGTGGTTATGGCACCAGCCATGTACACTGAGGGCGGCAGGTTCGAACCCGCCTCAGGCCAGCTAAACAACAGTGACAACTGCAACAAAAAGTAGCCAGACGTTTTGGTAGGCACCTGTAGTCCCAGCTACTTGGGAGGCTGAGGTAAGAGAATCACTTAAGCTCAAGAGTTTAAGGTTGCTGTAAGCTGTGACGCAACGGCACTCTACTGTGGGCAACATACTGAGACTCTGTCTCCAAAAAAAAAAAAAAAAAGCAGCTAGGGTTTGGGTTTTATCCTGAGGGTGATAAGGAGTCATGGAAGGGTTTAGAGCAGGAGAGGAAAGAGTAGAAGGAGCAGAAGCAGATGGGCATGCAGAATGTGGATGGGAGGCCCTAACTGAGGGAGATCATAACTAGGGGACATACTGGAGAGATGGAGGAAGGAGAATGCCCCATATTTGTTAACTGTGTTGGGCCTGGGAGGGGAGGCTGCAAGGAGGCCTGGAGGAGACCTTTTAGCATGGTGGGACCCCAGGGGAAGGGGTTCTAGTCATGGGACAGCCAATTGAGAGCTGAGAGGGAAGAGCTAAGTTTTCAGCAGGGCATGGAGAGAGGAGGCTGAAGAACAGCCATGAAAGACCCTGAGGACCAAGGATGATCCCTGAGTGGGCTTCTATTCTGGAGCTTGGCCTTGCCCCCCCCCAGGTCCTGGACCGGATCAAAGGTACACTATTGCCCCGGCCTGGCCACAACTTCGTCTGGCACCATCTGCGGAATCAGCCGGATCTGTATGGTGAAGTTGTACATTTGGATTATTCACTTTACAAATGTCAGTTAAGTGCCAGGCCCCAGTTCTCAGCTGAGAACACAAGAGACCATGACACCGACCTATTCAGGGAGAGGGAGACAGACTGCAGAGGTTGGGTTAGATAGCAGCAGTGTGATTCAGAGGACCCATGGCCTTGCTGTTTTGCACAGAAGCTTCAGAACGTGCCTCCCTGAGAAATGGCATGAGGCCCCAGGGTTGGAGGAGGTCACCCAGGAGTGAGCACACACATAGAGAGAGCCCAGCGCTCCCTGTGGGGAAAGCCATAGAGGTGAGGGTCTAACTGCCACAAGGTGAGACCTAGGCCAAGAGCATGCTGCCCCAAAGTCATGTTTGTGTTTCTAGGAGAGGATGATCAGTGGAGACCTGGTACTAGACTTGGTCTCTGGGATGTCTCCAATGACCTGGCAAGCTGGGTAGGTGGCTTGCAAAGAGGCTAGGGTCCTAGCATAGGTAAGACAGAACACATCCACCTGTCCTGGGAGTGCTGGACCTGGGAACCTGACTGCACCCGCTATTTCCCACCCTGGCAGGCCCCTTCTGGATCTGTGCCACTCTGGCCTTTGTCCTGGCCATCACCGGCAACCTGACACTAGTGTTGGCCCAGAGGAGGGACCCTTCTATCCACTATAGCCCCCAGTTCCACAAGGGTAAGCACATGGCAGGGCTGGGGGTGCTGGGGACTCCTGAGGACAGGAGTGACTGCCTGGTTGCCTCCAGTGACTGTGGCCGGCATCACCATCTACTGCTATGCGTGGCTGGTGCCACTGGCGTTGTGGGGCTTCCTAAGGTGGCGCAAGGGCATCCGGGAGCCAATGGGGACCTACACCTTCCTGGAGACTGTGTGTGTCTACGGCTACTCCCTCTTTGTCTTTATTCCCATGGTGGTGAGTATGGCCCAGCATGGAGTGGGTTGCAGGTGCTGTGGGGGCCACCCAGCATGGTCACTAGGTGCCCATGTCCATCCTTCAGATCCTATGGCTCATTCCCGTGCCATGGTTGCAGTGGTTGTTTGGGGCCCTGGCACTGGCCCTGTCAGCCACCTGGCTGGTGTTCACCCTGTGGCCTATTGTCCGTGAGGACACCAGGCTGGTGGCTGCGGCACTGCTGTCTGCTGTAGTACTGCTCCATGCCCTGCTGGCCTTGGGCTGTAAGGTGTGTATCTAGGGAATTACAGGTGGGCTGTGGGCTGGGGTGGGTGGAGTGGCCCTGCTGACCCTGTAGGGCTTGTCCAGTTGTACTTCTTCCAGTCACTGCCTCCAGAGTACTTGGTACCTCCATCCCAAGCCCCATCTCTGCCCCCAAATGTACCACTGACACCTACCCTACCAAGGTCCATGGCCACCTCCTAGGAAGACCTAGGTCCCACAGGTAAGGAGCCATTTCCACCTATGTGAGGACATTGCCCTCCCCACCCCCAAGATGACAGGTCCTGTGGTCATTACTGGGAGTTTCTCTTTTCTAGGCAAAACCTAAGAGGACACATCTGCTTGTCAGCCCCACCTCAACCAAAAGTGAAAGCTCCTTCAATACCTCAAGATCACTTGATTGCTTTCCAAACTTTTCTTACAAAGCAAACACATTTATTTTCTATGCAAAGGTGA
>CAUYQV010128838.1:0-13763 GCA_963574575.1 Galagoides demidoff | reverse complement strand
TTATTCCTCACTCAGGTTTTTATTATCTACCAAAATCAATGGTGTTCAAGGTGTTTTTCATCACTTCCTGGAATACTTCTGTGCCTGACACAGAATAAATAACATTATACTAAATCAAAATGTTTACTATGAACTATTCTCTGAAATACCAACTCATAAATTTGAATGTGCACAATAGCACTCCATTATCAAGATAAAATGATATTTATATAATCAGATTCAAGCAGACCCTGAACCACATTTTATGTTACATAAGCAGGTATTCAAGTTATTTATAAGGCCCTTATTTCTGCTACATTGACGTCTTGGCCACAGTCATTACCTATGGCCAAGGTATGTCGAGATACCCTCATTTCCTCCTGTCCATGTGCTGGTGCCAGCCAGAGATGGACAGCTGCATCATTACAGTTTCTCAGTGGTGGACGTGAAAGACACTAGTGAAGGAAAGCCATTCTCATGAGTGAAAACGGTGATATGGAACTGATTGCTCACTTCATCCGGAATAAATGCTGTCTAGACATGGTTCTGCATCAATCACACCAGTTCTTGGTGAGTGTCTAAGAGCTGTTTCAGGTATCAAAGGGCATGGAAAGGACAAGATTAAAGGATTGATGTCCCAGAGTCTGAAAAATAGTGTGGACAGAATTTTGGAGTGGGCACAGAGTGTAAGAATATTTGTGTCTCATGAAATGTTCCTCCAAAGAGATTTAGTCTCACCTGACTAATATGAGGCGGTAGAGGTTCTTAGTCATCATATGACAAAATGTCTTCTGTTGATTGCTAATGTCCATCTGCCCTGCTCTCCATGTAGCCCAGCGCTTGTTCAATGTGCTAATGTACAAAGTTGCCATGAAGGTACAAATGGAAATTATGCATTGGAATAAAAATATTGATTTACATTCCCAAAGAGTATCTGGCTACAGGCATTGCTCATTAGCCAACCTGCAAAATAATACACACAATACTAAGCCCCAGTTTCTGTAGAGCATCAGCCAGAGGAGCCTCATTTCTCTGGACATCTTCCTTCACGGAAATGTCAGGGCTTTATCTTCACTAAACAGATATTCAGGTTATGTATTTGATTCTCAGGCTCCTGCCAACACTGCCATCTGTGAATTTTTCATTGCCATTTCATGGTCTCAGGGTTCTATGTAACACAGTTTCTGATAGAGTAATTCATTTGTCATCAAAAGAAGTGAGTCAATAAAATCCTGATGTGGAGTTGATTCAACCAATAGATGATTTTAGAAAATGTTGGACGGTCTATTGAACATTTTGTTATAGGCAGTTTGGGTGGTACCTCCATCTATATCCTTTCATCTAGACTTTTCTTTGTCTATATATAGATAATAGATGATGATGGTGATGAAAACAATAGATAGATAGATATAAAAATAGTAAGTCTTGTGCTAAATCACCTGAAAGTTTCAGGCATTGTTGCCTGTTAACACCAAATATTTTAGCGTTCGTCTCTTAAGAACTAGAATAATGCCCAACATAAATCTCATGCCCTTGTCATCCCTAACATACCATTCACACTCAGAATTTCTCAAATGTCCCCGCAAATAAAGCTGTAAGATAGTAAATAGGCTGAAGCTAAAAGTCTACTTCACATTTGGAGGCAACTAGAAGAGGGTAGGAGCAGATGCCTGCAAGGCCCCAGAAGTTCAGCCTTAGATCCCCAGACCAGGACTAGATCTCAGAATAAAAGTACAGTCTTTCCTGCCCTGCCGTGACACCATAGGAATTGCAGATACCAAGTCACTAAGCCAAGGGCAAATAAGTTTCAGATCCTCTGGTGAGTCTGCCTTATTTGCTCTCATATCCTCAGGCTTACCATTTCCTGCAACACATAGAGCCAGAAAGCAACTGGAGTAAATTTCTTCTGTTTTCTTTCACAGGTGGGAAGTGGGAGCACTGCCAGCCAAACCGCTGTACTCATGCAGTGAGCCTGGCTCCCCTCTGTCATCTCACTTGGAATATTGACTTCTTCAGACTCCGCAGGAGTAACTTCCTGATTGGAACAGGATGCTGGTAGTGCCACAGACCCATGAGTTTGTCTCAGTTTCCTAAATTTCTATGTCATCTATGGCCACAGAATTGTTTACAACATGCTTTATCCCACATAAGACTTTAGTTTTTCTTTTCATATTTAGTGTATCACTATTATGGGTCTGTGACAGAGAACATAGCATTGAAGTGCCTACTCATTTTAGTATCTTTACTGGGAATAATGACTGGGAACATTCCAGATGATTAGGTATGGCTGTGTGGTTTCTTTAAAGCATAAGAGCATCTAGATTCAGAATGAACAGGGCAAAAATCTAGCCTGATACTTCCTTCAAACCAAGTTATGTACAGGGCAAAGGGAATCTTGAGAAAAAGAGGAATCTTTATCTGATTCATAAAAGGAATTATTGTCTTTCCAAGATATGTGTCCAGAAATGTGTGCTAACTGAGAGCGAATATCTTTTCTCCAGTTCTCATAAAGGAAGACTATGGGCTTTCAATATTCTTGGGCATTTTCTTTAGTTAAAGCCTTTCTTGAGAACTCTGGAAAACTAGTAAAAGTTTTTCAATCTCTACATAAAAATTAATAGAGAAATTAGATCACAAAAGTCCAAGCTATAATGACAAAGGGTTCAATTCAACAAGAAGACTTAAAATAATGTATACACATCTAACAAGAGAGCATCAAATTACCTGAAGCAAAAAATTATGAGGCTGAACAGGAGTATTTACAGTTGGAGACTTTAACACTCCTCTGTTAGGAATCAATAGGTAAGTACACAACAAATAAAAGAATTGATATTAAGTTACTCCACCTCATAGCAGTATATACATCATTTTCAAGTACAAATAAAACACATGCCAAGATAGACCGTCAGAGATAAGAAAAGAAAATGCACCTATTGGTCCATAGTTTTCTTTAAAGGAATGTTTCTCTGCTTTTGGTATCCTGACATCAGAAAGTGATTATAGCTAGTATTATTCCTTAAACTTTTGGTAAATTTGCTAATAAGGCATCTGTTTTGGATATTATTTGTTGATGATATTGACAGATTTTAACCATAAACTTAATCTATTTAATAATATAGTATTATTATCAATTTATTTAAGCAACTAATACAGTTTATATCTCTTAATACGCTCTGCATTTTATTTAAGTTATTGTATTTGTTATCGTAAAGCTATCCATAATATTCCTTTAAGAATCTCCTATTATCTGTAAGATATGTAGCGAATGACAATATTCCCTCTTTTATTTCCAACACTGGTAGATGTCTGAGATTTACACACTAAAACAAAACAAGAGAGTTATGAAATAAAGACTAGTGGTTACCATTAAATATGTAGTTATGTAGAACTACTATAGGGCCATTTAAAAATCTAATTGGTCAGTGATATAGGATAAAGACAAACACCAACAAAAACAGTTCCTGAGACTCCCTTATCCATAATAGTTCCTGTTATGGATAAGCGTTTTCATTAGTACTGAAGTACAATATTGCTTAAAATAGCACAGTCTCTGTGGAGTTGATAGATGAAAGGGAAACACCAGTGGATCATTTAAATATGATCTGGTAAGTGCAACAGTGGAAATAGTCTCTGCAACTGGAGCCCATAACCTAGGGCTAACCTAGCCCTTACCTGGCCCTTAACCTAATGCCTAGGTAAGATAGCAGCTGAACTGAGAAGTTGCCACCCTAGAGAGCCTATGGAGGGATGTTCCAAGTAGAAGCAAGAGCAAAAACAGAAAAGAAAACAAAAACAAAAACAAACAAACAAACAAAAAACTCCTCATGGTGCATGGAAGTTATATGGAGCATAAAATCTAAGGTGGAAAAAACAAAATAGCACTTACTTATTTAGATAAAAAAAAATTCCAATATGAACTTCAACTGAATTTATATGTATACTTCTTACTTACAAATTATACAAAGCTAATAACTCACAATAATAGCATGTGGCCATAGAACCTTTAACAAATGAATGGCAATCAAATTAGTTCTTTCAGCTGTGAGGTACATTTCAAAATAGACCAGATGTAGTCCAGTCACACTGATGATCTTTACTTTTATACTTTGTGTACAAATAAGCAAAAACTAAGCAAAAACTAACATGGCACGCAGCATAAGCCTGCATTTATATTTGACCAGTTACTGAGATTCTTTGTTATTGGTACAGGATTCTGGGATCTAGCCTACAAGTCCTTGCTTATTAGAACCAACAAGAAATCCCCACCTATAAAACAGCTTTCCTTCAATATAAATAAACCATTTGAAAAATATTTAAGCAACATTGGTCGCTTTATGCTGGAACTGGAAATACCATTCCGTAAGTTATATTATTAACACAGAAAAAGCTATGATTTCTTGTGATAACTCCATCTCCTAGTAGAGATTGAGGAAAGAATATTAGAAAATAGAGACAATAGGGCGGTGTCTGTGGCTCAAAGGAGTAGGGCACCAACCCCATATGCTGGAGGTGGTGGGTTTGAACCCAGCCCTGGCCAAAAACTGAAAAAAAGAAAATAGAGACAATATAATAATGCTCCTATGAAAACATGAATCAGGTAGATGATGTTTTCAATTTGAGAAAGTGATTATTGATAAAGATATGTTCAAAAGCTTATATTGATTTACAATGACTAAAACAAGATTTTATCCATCAAAACATGGCTAATAAAGAGCTTTACAATGGAAACAAGTAATGCTGCATGTACTGGAAGCCAGCTCATTTTCAATAATGGAAACTAACCATCACTAACAAATTTGGATTCGTTGTCTAAGAACTTTATGAAGAAATAGGTTTATTGACATGTTTTATTCATAACATCATGTAATTTATCATTTCAAAATATTCCTTCCTAGAAGGAGTCATGGAAAATCATTTAATATTGATTTGTCTAAAAGTTAGCAATAAGTAAATTATCAGTCAATAAAAAGCCAACCAATCGTGAAGTCTTACCTTTAAATATGTGCAAGAATAGTTTATACTGCAGGGAAAATAGGGTTAATAGAGAAAGTAAAAGCATCTTGTCTTTGAAAGGAAGTGTTAAGTCACAGGTATAAATTAATTATGGTGTTAAAAATAACTATTGCAATGTTAAAAATAATCACTCTTATAGTAAGATAGTATTCTCTTTTTAATGGGTGAAGAAAATAGTCATTTTAATTTTACCCAGCGAAGTACCATTTATTTTACTTCTGGCACGTAATAAAAGGGATCTGAGGCACAGGCTACAGATCTCTAATCCTTAATATCATTTATTAATGTGTGTGGGTCCTTTTTTCTCTTTTGAACATTTACTAAACAGAGCTGTTGTGTTCAGAATTGATTTTGCTGTCTCAGCCACATTAAGGCTGAGATGCTTTTTGGCTTTCATCTGAATGAACAATTTCCTAGTTAGACACACTGGATTTGGAGTCGGATCAATAAAAGCTTTCCTGTGTCCTTTCTCTTTCCTCTTAGAGCTCACAAAAGAGAACTAAATTCCATTCATCTTTTCACTTGCCACAGTGGAATCTTTAGCAATGCAATTCTGGCTTGAATGAAGAAACATAGCAAGAAATTGGCAGAGAAACAAATAGGAATACTCTATTTCCCATGCTCATACCCTCCAAGATCAGTTACCTCTGGGTATGCATGTAAATTTGCCTAACTCTAACTATTTGTCTTTGCCGTGCTTGGGGAGTATAAACCCTTATCAAAGGTTTAGTGTAATCCTGCTGAATCTGAAGAGGCTAACTCAAGTTATTTGCAAGGAAGCCAATTTGATTAGATCCTGGTGATTTAAATTTAAAGGATTTTGAATGGATTAAGTCAAGGAGTTCTTTTCACAGCTTTGAACGGTGTCATTTCAAGTGGCCAAGTATTAAGAAGTCAGAATTTTGTAATATTCACAAGCATTTACAAAAATTATCTTTGAGATGTCTACCCTGTTTTATAGACATTAATAAAAGAACTATGATCTCATTTTGTATGACCTATTTAAACGTGAAAATAATCAGTCTTAAACTACCAGCAGTGATTGAAAAACATATTGTGAGCCAGATGTATTCTAGCTGTAAGTAAAGGATGGCAGTGCCTAAGGAGAGAGCATGGCTGCTGTGATCAGAATCCAAGCTTGAGAAGGAGCCAATACTCTAAGAGTCATATCAGCACCTTTCTGAAATAGGCAATATTTTTGGTTCAAAATTTTACTGAATCTCATGAGAAACTTTCTCTTCACTAGGCATAATATTGGTTTATTTTCGCTGTTCCAAGTCTCTTTTAAAATTTTCTTTTAATGACATAAGGTATGAAAAAGCTATGAAATATTTGAGAAAGAAATAGGAAAAAGCTAGCTAGAAGGACAAGCGGGAAATGCAGAAACTAGCATTAAAAAAAGTTCAATAAGTCAACAGGAAGAAGACAGCAGGGGACAGTTAAGGATTACTATGTGGAAGACAAACTTAGGAATTAATAGAAGTAACAAAAATACTAAATGAATTTATTTACTCAAAAATGTGTCTTGTGGGACAATTCTACATCCAGCATTGCTCTAGCTTCTAGAACATAATATATATAACAATCAACGAAGAAAACCATCTCATGTCCCTGCCTCCGTGACCCTTATATTCTAATGAGGAAAAGCAGACAACAAACAAAAATAGATGAACTATGTAGCATACCAGACATGGGGGTGTTCCCCAGGAAAAAAATGAATAGAAATATGAAAGAGAAGCCGGCCGAGGTTGGTATTCAACTCTATCCCTTAGTCTTTATTGAGAAAAGCATTATTGGAAGTTGAAAAAATACACCTGAGTATAAAACTCACTATATTTATCAAAGTAATTTCCTAGAATAAGATATTAATGAAAATGGCTCGGAGCCTGTGGCTCAAGCGGCTAAGGTGCCAGCCACATAAACCTGAGCTGGCAGATTTGAATACAGCCTGGGCCCGCCAAATAACAATCATGGCTGCAACCAAAAAATAGCCAGGCGTTGTGGTGGGAGCCTGTAGTCCCAGCTACTTGGGAGGCAGAGGCAGGAGACTTGCTTGAGTTCAGGAGTTGGAGGTTGTTGTGAGCTGTGATGCCACAGCACTCTCAGGGCGACAGATTGAGGCTCTGTCTCAAAAAAAAAAAAAAAAAAGATATTAATGAAAAGAGGTTAATAAATATAAAAATATGGAACTCTTGGCTTAGAGGTAACATTTGTTATTCTACTTCCAAAATGCTATATAGGACTGTGAGATTTCTGCTACAAATCAAATCCAAGCCAAATATCATGAAGTTCAGCTGATAAATATACATGAATGCACGTGGATTTCTTACTTGGCAGAGGTATGAAAGTAATATGCATGGATGGGCCAATAAACAAAATAAGTGTGAAAAAGCAAAACGTTTCTGTAAGGAACAAAAGCAATGCTTCCGCTATGGAGATGCTTTCAAAAATAACTAAATACACAATTGGGAAAAAATCAGTGAAGATGACTTGCTTAGATTTTCAAAAGACCTGGAATATGAGTACACATGTGTGGGAAAGATTATTTTAACACAAGAAAGTGTAAAAGGGTAATATTTTCACGGATTTAGAACTGACTTCAAAGGATCCTGAAGTGAGAAAAGATACAGATTTTCCTCAAGATGTGAAAATCAAGTAGTGAGAGTCTCTAGCACTTGCACGACTAATGAGGAAAGAATGTGCAACACCCTCTCTCATGTTTCCGGTGTGGCAGAGCCGTTCTAGGTAGGGAAATGTCAGGTTGATAGAAATAAAGCTATCGGTTTATATTCAGTAACCGTTGTGAGCACCTCCCCTGTGCAGGGCAAGGTACCAAGTGTTAAATTACAGTAATATTTTTAAAATATGTTCCCTGAATTAAGTCTCCGTACAGCTTTTGCATCCCCAATTTCCAACTCTGGATCATAAAAAATCAGGGAAATAGGTTTCTAGCAGCTGGCGTTGGACCTTCCCAGCTGTCCTTTCTCTTCTCAGCACTTCAGGATGTGGTATTGGGCAACACACCAGCCTAGGAAATAGCCTTTACTTCCTGTGAGATTAGCTCTCCTGATTCTAAGACAAGAACAGATGTTCAACCCAAAAAAAAAAAAAAAAAAAAAAAATTAAGGCGTGGGAGTCTATTTCCTGATAGACGTCTATTTTCCCTGACCTCCAGCGTAGACAGACCCAGCCTGCTCCAGAAAGAACTGTTGGCTCTAAGTATTTCAGGGAATAAGCTGATGAGTCAGGAAGCGAGACCTTGGTGACAGACACATCCCAGCAAGCATCCCAGTTTCCCTCCCTCTGCCTTCCAATTGCCTTGTCTTTTAGTTGGGTGCAAACTGTTCTTGCTCAATAGAAAAATTCAGCCTTGCCCCAAATTAGAACAAAATCGATATGGATATTAATGGTGGTAAATAATGTTTCTATGCTATTATTGATATGTATCTTTCTTCTCTCTCCAAGATTATGCTATTACCCAATTTATCATCCACTCTAGTGATATTTTGAGAATAGAAGAGATGCTATTAATAATTACGTTGGGTCATCAAATATGGGGGCCTTGGAAAACAGGATTGTCCAAATGAATGCCATTTTTTAGCAACCACTTCGTGTCCTTTTTTTTTTTTCACTTCTTTGTGTTCTTATAAGTGGTGAGATCTGACAAAAATCTCTAGTTTTTTTTTTCTTTTCTGTATCACTCAAGGTAAGGGAAATCCTACCTGTATCATTTAATCATTGCTATGCCCAACTTGGCAGGGGCTATTATTAGTCATTCCTCGTATACCTTGGAGGCAATGAAGTGTTATGGTAAAATAGTTACCAAACTAGAATTTAAAACTCATGTGATCAGAAATACAAAATGAATGTGACCATATATGAAGCATTACCTTGAAGATATTAGTAATGCCAAAGGCACGATCCCTGGAAAAACAACTTATAATTTATGTCTGAATAAAAAAGGAATACAAGCCTAAAAATTACTTACGAATGCACACCACAGTAGGGGTAAATGTATAAAGCACAAATGATGGTTCTTAGTGCTATGTGGTTGCACAGAGAATGCCTTACACTCTGTTTGATGTTCCTTGGTATTTAAATATAGAGTAGAAAAAAACATCCTTTCAATTTACAAAGAACAAGTACTTTGATGAGAAATCAGGTAGTATTAATATTTTGGAATTGGCCCACAAGTATCCTAAGGTAAGGATTTAACAAGATGAAACTGCCAACAGAAAGTAAGACACTCGAGCTCACGGAGCTCACGGGGAGCCCTCAGAGGTGAGAAGTTAATGGGCAATAAAATTCCCATTTGACTATAACTGCTTGAGGGAGAAGAACAATAAAGATCTCGGCCCCTCCTTCTGACACTAGTATCACGGGGCAAGGCACTGATGGTACATTCTTTCTCCATAGCACCGAGGCTCACTGTAAGAGCTAGTCCAATCCCCTTTGGAGGAGGGGACAACACACCTGTAAGGGAAGGCTCGTGGAAATCAAACTGTGGCCCAAGATACGTTATGAATGTTATTCTACCATCAACCTCCTCTCCCCCATGAGAATATCTTGCCCTGAGCACAAATGAAAGACATTGGGGAGATAAGGCATTAGGGTCGCTGCTTCTGAGTCACTCTTTGTACACTGTAAAGTGCTCGATTTAAAGAGACATGTGCACGTGTGTGTGGCTTGAGGAAAATTAGAATGCAGTTATTTTCAGTTACTTTTAATTTCGCAGATATTTACTATTCCAACTATGAGCAACACCAGCAGGACCTGATTTCTTGCTGTAAATCCTGATGAGCAGGTGATAGCCCAAATCTACAGATTACCTGGATGATTCATATTCATACTAAAGTCCAAAGGGCACTGCTTAAGTATTATGTCACTAAAGGAAATATTTACTTTCCTAAGTAAAACTATAGAGTAAGTTCAGTTCCATTTCAGAAGATTGATAAACACATGAATTCTCTACTGTTGTCAAAAAAATCCTTTGACATTATTAAAGAAATATAAAAAATACATAAGCAATAGCTGAATTGGAACTCTTGAAATTGGTTGATTATAAACATTAAGCATCTCTGGAGTACACGTAGTGTAAAGCAGACAGGGGCAGAGCACACAAACTAATAGAGCAGAGGAATATACACACTCACACATATGTATGATATAGAAAAATCTCCATGAAAAGCAAGTCCAGAATCACATTTGATCTAGGGAAGCACTAGTAAGTGAATCATGCCTATAATACAGAGATAAAAATCTAAATAATTTCTACCACATCATGGGGACTAGTATCAGAATTGTCCTCAGGTAAAAATGGACACTGAGTTCTCCAAATAGAACTGAGCTTTCTGATTGAATAGGAAATCCAAATTGAGTGCACGAGCTAGGGAATCATGATAGGGTTATAGTAGTTTAGAAATGAAATAAGGGACTAGGAATATCCCTTCATCCTGCCACTAGGACATATTAACACATGTGCACACAGATACACACACAAAAAAAACAGGCTCCTTTTACTGACTAATAGTAGGTCAGCAAAAAATAGTTCTTTAATGAGTCACAGAAATATTTATGTCAACTTTCATTTTTTTAATATAGTTAGGAAACAAAGAAGTTTAAGTAGCCAGAACTTTAGTATGCATGATAACAAATATGAAAAGGTTTTTTTGTGCTAGAGAAACAAAATTTAAACAGGAACTGAGAATACATATTTAACCTAGCAAAACTGATTGACATAGACACTAATGTATAAAAGGAACTGTGTCTTGAATTTCTGTGTATTTGAGGAAAACTAAAATAATAAAAGAACCAAAGGTAATCAACAGAATTGCTATATTAAAGAAACATAGAATAGATTTTAAAAATGAAGTAACTGTAATAATTATCCCAAAGAAATTGGGTAGAACCTAGCATCCTTAGAAGTACCGTCCTTAAAAATAAATAACAAAAATAATTCAAATGACAAAAATGATTTCTGAAGTGTTTAAAAAATTATAAATGGTAGAATCCATGTAGCTAAAGATATATGTGATGAATTAAGTAGTGATCATGCCCAGGGATTCTCCAAGAAAGCAGTAAAAAATGAGGAAGAATAGAATAACATGAGGGACGTAGGTAATGGACTCAACTTGGCCATCTACATAATTGTAGTTCCCAAAGAACAGAAGGAATGGAGGAAAGAAAACAAGTAGGTGGGATAGGCTCATAAATTTGAACAAAGATTATTTAAACTGCACTCATACTTCTAGAATGTGGGTTGTTGGAAATTAAAAGCAAAAAGTATCCAAAATGTGTTTATTCACATAAAAATGTAAAACACACTTCAGACAATAGGGTTACAGAGACCATCAATTTCAAGATTACAGATTTAGCATAGGGCTAAAGCAATGCTAAGAATAATTTTTATAAATCCTAGACATGTACTTCAGAAAACATTAAAAAAAGATTTAAAAATGAGACCTTCAAGTTGAGGATCCAGGAAAAAGAAAGAATTAAGAAAAAATTTAAAAAAAAAGACAACTTACTGAGGTAAAGAATTGATGAAGATAAAGACTGAAACAAATCAAGACAGAAATACAACAGTAAGATGGGTAATAGGCAAATAAAATTAATCACTGGTTCTTTAAAGGGTCTAGTGCCACAGACCAGCTTCCCCTCCTCACAAAGTAGAAAACAGTAAACAGCTTTAAAAGTGAAAAAGTAACACAATTACAGATTCAAATAATATTTCTTAAGTTATGGGAGACTACTGTGTATAATTTTTCATCTATACATCTTTTAAAAACAGAAAAAAAATTAATTTTGAGAAAAATATAAAATAACCAATTGACTAAGAGTGGAAATCACGGAAGGTGAAAATATTATTTTCAATATGCATCAAACTCCAACAATTTTATTTTCAAGTCATTCAACCCCAACAGAGTGCAATTAATTCCCCTGACATAGAAAGGCCTTCCTAAAATAAAAAATACAGAAGGCTTCTCAAAGTCGTTGGGGCTAGAAAATGCAAATGGTTAGTACTACAAAAAGTGATAAGAAAATACATAAAATGTAAATAAAATCTAAAAAGTCCAGTTCTGCTATGAGCTAGAATAAAACATTATAGCTAACAGGAATTTTCCCCAGGAATGCTAGGAATCTTCATCGCTAGGGAATCTCTGAATAGTATAAACTGTATTATCCATCTTTGTCAGGAGCAAAAAAATGTAGTTGGAATGATTCAAATAGAAGCCAGCAGTTTTATTTGACTGATGCACTTCTGCCCAACCCATAGTTACTCTACAGGTGACTCTGTTACAAAACAGTTTAGGAGTTTTATAGGATAAAATGGAGGTTTGCCCATGTGGTCTGGCTCAGGCTGCCATTCTCTTCATCTCTAATGGCTGCTTAACTTACAATAGGGACAGTTAGAAATTGTCCCAATTATTCCTACATTTTCTTTGGAATCATGGGTAAAATTTCACCTCAATAGCTTCTGGAACAGTTCCTTTGAGAGATGTTTTTCAAAGTATGATGGTGGGAGAAAATGACCATAAAAGGGATGGGGGAGGGTAAAGGGGAAAGCAAAGAAATAAGAATAAAAGCAAATGAGCTAAGAATTGAACAAACTAGAGTCTGTTTTAAACCTTTTAAATTCTAAAGTGACATGAGATATCTCCTCACAAGTCTTAGGATGACTATGAAAGAAAGAAAGGAAAGAAAGAAAAGAAAGAAAAGAAAAGAAAAGAAAAGAAAAGAAAAGAAAAGAAAGAAAGAAAGAAGGAAAGAGAAAGAAAGAATGAGGGAGTGAGGAAAGGAAGAAAGAAAGGAGGATAGAAGGGAGGAAGGAGAAAAAGAAAAAGAAGAGCATCAACAATGACGTGGAATCCTTATACACTGCTAATGGGAGTGTAATATGATGCAACCACTATGGGAAACAGTATGGGAGGTTCCTCAAAAAAGTAAAAATAGAACTATCATATGATCCAGTAATTCCACTTCTGGTATGTATCCCCCCCAAGTGGAAATCAGGATCCCGGGGAGATATCCGCACTCCCATATTTATTGCAGCACTATTCAGAATAGCCAAGATGTAGTAACAACCTAAGTGTACATCAATGGGTGGACAAGGAATATACACATTGGAATATAATTCAGCCTTAACAAAGAAGGAAATTCTGCTGTATGTGCCAATGTCACCACCCGTTGGGCTCCTATGGCCCTGGTCTCGTTAGCGCAGGAGGGAACCAGGCGAGAGGCAGATTAGTCCACCCCTCAGCTGTAAATCACCTTGCTTAGAGGTCATTTGTCTCTTGGCCTCTGCTACATGCCAATGGATGGACAAGGAATATACACACTGGAATATAATTTAGCCTTAACAAAGAAGGAAATTCTGCTGTATGTGCCAATGGATGGAGCCAGGGGACATTATGTTTAGTAAAAAACAAAAAAAAAGGCAGATACAGAAGAATAAATACTGCATGATTCCATTTATATGCAGTATCTAAAATTGTCAAACACATAGAGAGTAGAATGGTGGTCGCCAGGGTGGAGGTAGAGAGAAACAGGGAATTACTGTTCAAAGGGTATAATGTTCTAGTTAAGCAAAATGTGTACGTTCTAGGAAGTTGCTGTGCAACATTGTATCTTATTACCTATATATCTGTCTAACAAGGGTACAAGTGAACTTTTCTAGAACTAGAATATAAATGTGTTGATACAATGATTAACCAAATGATATGAAAGTTATGTTAACCAGCTTGATGAAGGTGTTTCAAATTGTATATGAA
>CAUYQV010128837.1:0-47130 GCA_963574575.1 Galagoides demidoff | reverse complement strand
TTGGTATCTATAAAGGCTACAGATTTAGGAGTGTTGATTTTGTAACCTGAGATGTTGCTGTATTCCTTGATCACTTCTAAGAAGACATGAAACTATAAAAATACTAGAAGAAACCACAGGGAAAACCCTTGAAGAAATTGGCCTGGGCAAACATTTTATGAGGAGGACACCCAGGCAATTGAAGCAACATCAAAAATACACTATTGGGACCTGATAAAACTAAACAGCTTCTGCACAGCCAAGGACACAGTAAGAAAAGCAAGGAGACAACCCTCAGAATGAGAGAAGATATTTGCAGGTTATGTCTCTGAGAAAGGTTTAGGAACCAGAATCCCCAAAGAACTCAAACGTATTAGCAAGAAAAGAACAAGTGATCCCATCTTCGGGTGGGCAAAGGACTTGAAGAGAAACTTCTCTGAAGAAGACAGGCGCACAGCCTACAGATATATGAAACATTCTCATCATCCTTAATCATCAGAGAAATGCAAATCAAAACTACTTTGAGATATCATCTAACTCCAGTGAGATTAGCCCACATCACAAAATCACAAAACCATACTCTGGTTTCTCTTCATATCGTATAAATCTTTCGCCTTTTACAAAATCCCAAAACCAGAGATGTTGGCATGGATGTGGAGAAAAGGGAACACTTTTACACTGCTGGTGGGAATGCAAACTAATAAATTCCTTTTGGAAAGATGTTTGGAGAACACTTAGCGAACTAAAAATAGACCTGCCATTCGATCCTATAATTCCTCTACTAGGTACATATCCAGAAGACCAAAAATCACATTATAACAAAGATATATGTACCAGAATGTTTATTGCAGCCCAATTCATAATTGCTATGTCATGGAAGAAGCCCAAGTGCCCATCAACCCATGAATGGATCAATAAATTGTGATATATGTACACCACGAAATATTATGCAGCCTTAAAGAAAGATGGAGACTTTACCTCCTTCATGTTTGCATGGATGGAGCTGGAACATATTCTTCTTAGAAAAGTATCTCAGGAATTGAAGAAAAAGTATCCAATGTACTCAGTCTTACTATGAAACCAATTTATAGCTTTCATATGAAAACCATAATCCAATTATAGCCCTAGAAGAAGGGGAGAAGGGGAGGGGGAGGGGAGGGGGGAAGATGGGTGGAGGGAGAGTAGTTGGTGGGACCACACCTACAGTGCATCTTACAAGGGGACATGTGAAATTTACTAGGTGTAGAGTATAAATGTCTTAACACAATAACTAAGAAAATGCCATGAAGGCTATGTTGACCAGTTTGATGAAAACATTTCAGACTGTATATAAAACCAGCACACTGTACCCCACGATTGCATTAATGTACACAGCTATGATTTAATAAAAAAAAAAAAAGAAAGAAAGAAAAGAAGAAAAAGGCAAAGAAAAGAGTGGGCTTAATGGTCAGAGGAAAATCAGACGAGTCGGCACCTTGGCTGTTGGTGGAGACAGCGTTTCAGGGGTGACCCTGTGGTCAACTTTATCAAAAGCTGTGGACAGGCTAAGAGGAGAACTGTAGAATGCTTTTGCTTTTAGCCACAAGAAGATCATTGGTAATTTTATTAAGAGTAGTTTCAGCAGAAGGATTGGAACAAACGTGTGACTGGCCTGGGTTCAGGGGGGAATGAGAGGACAGAAGGAGAAGAGCAAAGATAGAGCCACACATCTCTCAGGAATGTCCTTCACAAAACCCAGCAACTCGGGCGGTGCCTGTGGCTCAAAGGAGTAAGGCACCAGCCCCACATGCCGGAGGTGGCGGGTTCAAACCCAGCTCCCGCCAAAAACTTCAGAAACAAACAAACAAACAAACACAGACATACACACACAAAACCTAGCAACTCTGTTTAATCACAAATGTAAAAAGGACTAGATGTAACTACACATGGGGATACCAAATGCATATACAACTGGTTATGTAACTGTTTGTCCAGAATGCCTTCACCCCGAGTGAGACGTGGTAGGAATTCACTCCCCATGAGGCAGCGTCTTCTTCATTCCCACAGGATCACACTGTCCCGTGTTTATCTGGAATTGACGTAGGGAAGGATGGCCCAACACGGACCCCCCCAGCTGTCCTCAGGGGAATGTGCGTGGATTTTTATCACAAATGTGTACATTATAAATCTTTACCCTTTTCAGTTTATCTGATGGTTTCTTCTGTGTCTTCCTTAATTCACAGGTGTGGTAAATACTTAGGGAAAAGTCTGACAATTACACCCTCGGTGAAAGTGAAAATCCCACCCCCTTACCATGGAGCTCCTGCTGTGTGGAACAGCGTCTGTGAATGGTGAGTAAGTGCGTATTGGACAAAAAGTCAGGCCAGTGAGGGTCACGTCCCCTCATCTCTGGCCTTAAATATCAGATTCCCTCCCTTCAAAGTAGGCATAATTCTACTCACCTGAAAAGACCACTGTGAAGGATACGGAGAAAACAGTGGGAAAATATTCTAGTGTTGGGAAATTATTCAAGTATATTATGCTGAAAAGAGCAAAAGAATGGCAAAAACTCAAGAGGCACCTTCCCCCACCTGCTCCCTTCAGCCTCCTATAATTTCTTCCTCAAAATATTATTGAAACCTTGCTCATCCTTCACCACTGCCCACCAGATCACCACCACCATTCATTTGTTTTCGTGGGTTGATTTCATTCTATCTCCTTGTATCACTGGAATCTTTAGAAGGATATTAGGAAAATTCATATTCCTGGAGTATCACCGTGTGTTTGAGGTCCCACAAATTTTAAATGTTATTAAGTTATAGATTGTGTATTCTCACCATTGCCATGCTGTGTAGTATGGAACCAGTTTTACCCTCATGAAAAAAAAAAATTAAAACTCTGTCTCTCTAACTAGTTACTTATACAGTGTAGCCATAAAGTTCCCCTGCAATCTATTTCAAATTGCATGTGAACTTTATGGCCACCCTGTATTCCCTGCTTGTACTTGGAACAGCGATCTTTCCATTATATCATACGTACAAAAGCTAAAGGGATTTGCAATGACAGTTGCATAAATAATATCCAGCACAGCTTTGGCTCCCAGTAAACATTTAATAAACGTTTGTTGAATAAACAAACACATGCATCAATGGATTTTTCCTCACAACATGTTTGCTATTGACACTTTGCAAATGATTTACTAGAGGTGTGGGCTCATTGCATCCCAGAGTAAGGTGATAATGGGATTCACATTCAGGAACCCCAGCCCAGTTCTCCTCACTGAACAGATGGAATGGCATTGACCTCTGGAGATACAAAAATACACGTCAAAAGGAATGAATTACTCAGAAACATGGCTTTCCATATGCCTAATGGAAATTGTCTCATTTGTACAGAAAATTTAAGTCAAGTCCATGCATTACAGTTATTAGTGAATTTTAAGGCACAGTATTACTACATCCCAAGGGCAACACCTATTCGGAAGCTGCCTTATTATTGCTTTACTTATGACAAGAAGTTAGCAAAGAACAAGTTGTGTGCACGGCGCCGCATTCCTCCACGGCTGAGGATATTAATTCAGGAGCTACAGGCAAGTACATTGATCTTTCCAGCCATCCAGAAATAAATGTCGTGTAGAGCAACTGTTTCTTCACTGCTATTCCAGCATAGTATTTCCCCTCCCCGGAGATTATTTTCTCACATAAAGAATAAAAATAGGCTCACTCTTTTTTTGAGGAAAGATGGCAGTAGGTTTGGAGGTACCCAGACTCATTAGCGCCCTGTCTGATGAACACTGCAATCTGCCTCAAGTAATACAAATACACTGTGGCTACCAGCTCAGAGGAGCTGGAGCGCTTTTCATCTCATGCATTAAACTAGCATCTCCTCATATTGACCCCAGTGAGAGCAAGGCTGGGTCTGGACAGATGCCCAGTCATGAGTGTGGTGGAAAATATGGATGAAAGGGCAAAGCACACGAGACCTTTCTGAAATCTTTTGAGCAAAATTTCTTAATAATAGACCAGTGAATTAACAGGCCTCCCAAATTTCCCACCCAGATTACGCCCAATTCCACAGAGACCATTGAATATAGGATGACAAGTACACAGCGCGCTCACACGCACACACGTGTATTTATTTCGACCACTGATTTTTTAGTATACCTGCCACATATAAAACATTGTACTGAGTGATACAAAGGAAAGAAAGTTGAGCTAGAGTGACAAAATCCCAACCACTAAGAAAATCTTCAATTAAGTGGGAGGATAAGAAAAACCACCAGTTAGTTTTAACACGTGTGCAAACTACATCTGGGCATAACAAAGGTGTAAATACGGAGTACAGAGTACGTTCCTCTGCTGAATAGTCAACTCAGGAGCGCTGGCACATTCAGCTATCAGGCTTCCAAACCACACATCACTGGGTTTCGGAATATGGTAAATTAATAGTGTAACTGAGCTCAAGAAAATAGCGAGTATTTTAAAATCTTTTGCTTTAATAGAAAATGTTTAAAATCGTGCAGTTTGAAGTAAAACCACAGGATCCAGGCACCCCTGTGCTTTACCACTTCAGACAAGCATGTCTTCCCTAAGGAATGTACTTAGTGGGCTCTAACTTAGTGATCATGCCTCCATCCAATGACATCTATTCTAGTTTAAAGGAGGATAGTTAATCCTTAATCAACCTATTAAGTGGCAAAAATTTAACTTGTTTGTGAATGTTATTTATCATAAAAATGTTCTCACTCCAAAGAAGACAGAGTTGAAAAGCATACTTCCACAGTTCATTTTCCCAAAAGGATATTAAATGAAATTTTTTTCTTGCCATCAAATATTAAGTACCTTGTCACGGGGATTCCAGAGCAACATACAGATAATGACAGTAATTTAAGAACAATTCATTTGAAATCAAAGTTAAATTCAAGTTATCAGCCCCTTCACTTGCCATATCACCTTCAAGTGTTTACTTAAAGCCTTACTTACATCTTACTTTACTTAAATCTTAGTTTCCCTGTCCCTCTGAGAGTAATAACAGTATGCTATCATCTTTCTTGTGGAATTAAATGAATTACAGTTTGGTAGTACTCTACAGTAATAATGACATTCTGTCATCTTACAGGGAAACCAAGTGAATTATATTAAGTATTATGCACAAAGAACTAAGCATGACATGATACATTATTATAAAAGCTTAGTAAGTAGTAGATATTGATTTTATTGGTTATATCAAAATCTCCTTATAAGATGGATATTATTATGCAAATACTCCTAATCAGTATTCCTTCTTACAGGTTGAAGGAGGAGGAGTTTAACCCAAGAGTTTATAGTCTACTTTAGGAAATACAACTTATCTTCACATTATGCTGTATTGAGAGGGCCACAGAAAACCCATTTTTATTTTTTAAAATGCCATGTCCTTACAAGGTGTGGGGGTAGAGGGAGGCTGTGGCACACCTCTTGGGGCAGGACACAATTATAAGAAGGACTTTACCTAACAAAGGCAATCACTATAAGCTAATTCTTTGTACCCTCAATGAATCCCAAACAATAAAAGAAATCATAAACAAACAAACAAAAGAAAGCCACGTCTTGAAATAATGTAAGAATTGCTGAATTTTTCCAAAACTGAAAGTCAGTACCTTTCCTAAGGTATTCAATGGTTATAACAGAGTAACTGAATGGGAATTGAGATTTTTTGTTTCATCTGTAGAAAGAGGACAGAGATCCCTGACCAGTGTCCCGATTCCACCTGTGATAACTTTTTTGTCAGCTGTAGCCCAAGAAATTTAGCCAATCTAAATAGCCCAGGTAACTAAACCACAAACATAAGAAAACCTGTCTGTAGATACGAGGTTACTGGATCAATTAAATATTGTACAGCATGAAAGAAAAGAGAGATTAGGAAAGAGAGAAAGAGAGAGAGAGAGGAAGAAAGGGAGGGAGGGAGGGAGATGAGAGAAGGAGGGAGGGAGAATTAAAAGAGAAAGAGCAAAGAAGGAAAAAAGAGAGGAGGAAAAGAAGGGGTGTGATCCAGCTTCCTGCTGGACGATCTGAATGCAGGAAAGTTACTGATGATTTTATTCTGAAATGCTAGAAATAGATACTTAGTAGCAAGATATAGTTTCAGGTCTGATGAAAAGTTTTATCCTTAAATGTGTTAAATAAAATGGATGGGAAGCCATTGTTTTCGACTGAGTTCCTTACACTAGGCCCCAACAGACAGAACAGATTAGAATTTCCCATGCCAGGTGCCACGTGATCAAAATGAACTTAGAAACAGGCCAGAAAAACAGGTGATTCACACCAGCCAATTGGAAGGTTCTGTTAAGCCTTTGAGTCTCTTACAGTCAAGCCCCTGTTTTGTACATGGGATGAAGCCAATTCATGAATTGCCCATTAAGTCCAGTTAAATCTTTAAACACAACTTATTAAACTTTTTAAATTTATCAAGGGAAGTAAAAAGAAACCTGGTTTAAAAAGTGAAATTAACATAAGAGTATAAATAGTGAATGCTCTCACAATAAAAAAAAACCCAGTAAGTATGTAAGGGAATGAATATGTTAATTACTTTCATCATTCATATATATGTAAATCTCAAAATGTTCAATTATATCCAATAAACATGTGCAATCATTACTTGTCACTTAAAAAGAAAATGAGTAATAAGTGGATTGAATTTCCCCAGAAATTATGGCACATGTAAAAATTATTTAACTTTTTTTGTAAATAACAAGTTATTGTTTTAAAAGCAATATAAGTTACATGATAAGAAAAGGCATAAAATTAGCTTTTCATGCAATATGTAATTTTAGGTTAATTCTGTTACAAATTGCTTTTTGGAATGTTATAAATTAAGCATTACTAGGCTTATTATTTCTTTAAAATATGGTTATTATTCTTTTTCCAAGACTTTATTTTGCACATTTTTAAGATTAAAAACTAAAATAAATGCATTTATAGGAACCTAAACCCATCCAAGTCATCAAGCTTGTCTAAAGCCAAATGAACATACTATCCCATCTGAGCAAATACGGCATCATTCAGATAAGAGATCGGTCAGTCTTTTACGTGCAGAATTAAAAACAACTAAGAGTCAGAGGTTTAGTGTACTGATTACTAAGCTGGAGAAAGAGAATCTTATCTTTCTATATCATAAATGTCTGTCTTTTGCCATGGTGGTGTGGATTCATGATTACTGGTAACCTTCTCATTCTGACTGGTTAGTAGCCGGTAACAAAGTAACAATAGCTTCTGGTTGGCATGACTATTTTAGTTCCAATGACATAAATATTTCTCACTGAAAATAAACAAATTAGAATGGTACACATGTGTGTGTGTAAAATGCTAGCTGTTGAGTTCTCTTACAGTCAGCTCAGAGTCTCCTCCCAGGCCACACCTTACTGACTAGTGAGGACTTCTTTTCATGTTTGAGTCAGAGTCACAAAAATGACTAAACTATAAAAATCTCTGTTAGATTCACGCTGACAATTCATAGCCTGTTTTTATTAAAGGGGATGCTAAAAACTTTCTAGTACATGGAGGGGAGGGGACATAGGGAAGGAGGGAGGGGTCCGTGGGGCGATTAATAGAGGGGCTTCACCCAGCAAACCCAAGCAGTGTAATCTGGCTCATTGTACCTTCAATTATTCCCCAACAATAATAAATAAATAAATAAATAACAAAATACAAACAAAAATAGAAAAATATAAATGTGGAACAGAGAAGAGCCACGTGTGTCGAGGGTATAATAAAAAAATTCATAAGAATATACATACATTCTGAAGTTACATCATATGTAAATGTTGTAATGAACAATAGAAGAGTTTTCTGGCCAAAAGAAAAAAAAAAAGAAACAAACTTGTTTAAACCTTTAATTAAAATGCTATCATGAATGAGATTAGAATGTTTCTCATTATTAATGTAAATTCAGGGGTTTTTACAAATAGATATATGAACATTATCTCTAAGTGACAGAATTAACACATAGGTAGTAGACCTTAGTTTCTAATGAAAGTACATTCATAATGAATATAGAATTAGAAGTGGGTTCTGGAGTAACAGTACACACTGAGACAAAGCAAAGGCAGCATTTTGAATTTATGTGTTTTGGACTGTAACAACTTTGGGGCCTCTGCTACTGCTTTCAGTTTATTGTGGGTTCAACTCTGATGTGTCTGTTGATTAAATATATTTATGCTCTTATACACTGACTCATTAGTGTTTAGCTGAGCTTACCAAGGCTGGGATCTGGACGAGATGAAAGAAACACTGTGGGCACCACATTTCAGAGATCTTTAAAAGTGTCAAATAATCAAGATGAATATTATATATTTTTAAAAATTATATTAAAAAAGCCATTATGAACAAAATATCAAAAACATAATTGGTACTACTAATATTTCCTCTTGACTTAGCTCTAGTATGGCTAAGTCTTAAAATTATTAATTATATTATTCCAAACTCTGACTATCATAAATTTCAATTGAAGGATATTGGTTGACTCACACATTGTTAGAAATTTAGAAAACAAGGCTCAGAAAATAGATGGAAAGCAAAAAATTTAGGTACCAGACAAGAACCAACAAATCAGCCTGATCATATGATTATTATACTTTTTTCCATTGGATACTTACCAAATTCTGAAATAATATTTAAATCTCTCTGCATCTTCACATTAATTTTCTGGATTCAAATTCTTGGAAAAAAATATACAATCCACAGAGCCCAGGACAGATGCATCTGTGTCTTAATTGTCTGCCATTAGATTCTACATAGAGCTCAATCTCACTTCCCATTAGGACTCACCCAATGGAGGATTCCCCTGAAGCAAAACATGTATTCAGTTACTAAATGGTAATACAATGGTCATGTCTATTCCATTTATTATGATTTGGAGCCCTGGACTATTTCAAAGTGAAAGTTCATTATTGCCAGTTGTTCAAAAGGAAAGAAATAAGGAAAAGAAGAAGGAACGTTATCAGAGAAAAAGTAGCCTTTGGACTGGTGCGTAGATTTTTACACTTGGAGATAATGCCAAAAATGTCAGCTGCCATAGGAAAAAAGAATTTAAACCAAATGAAAACGAAAATATTTCTGAAAGAATAATAGACCATGTTCTCGATATTGGCTCATGTGGTGCTCAAAGAAACTTCAAACCACTTGGCACAAAGAGGTCAGGACATTTTATTCCTCAAAACAACTATACAAAATAAAATTGCCCCAAATAAATGCTTCAAATCTCTGAATATGGATAAAAGGAAACTGACAATTTGAGAAGTGTCTTTTGTTAAAAATTGCTAAGAGTTTTTGGAGAAAAAGGCAGCAAACATATGTCATTTACCAAGAAAGTCAGCCGGATTACATTAATAACATTGCATAAGGTCTGAGAGCTGCTCTAGATGACTCTTCTGATGCTGAAACCTAACAATACAGGGATCTCCCATTCAGAGCTGGACAGGGACCCCCATTTTCTAGGCCTGGGCAAGCACAGAAATCAGTTTGTCATGTTGCAGGAAAACTAGGCCCAATGGGGAGAATGAATACCCAAAAACAGTCTTTTAAGAGGTAAAAGACTTGTATTCAGCTGGAGGAGCAAACAGCATAGAAGAATTCAAAATGGCCACACTCCCCAACTGGCTTGGTCTTTCCCTTTTTATCTTTAGTTAAAAAGTTCCAAACCACGGGCCCCTTTCTCATCAGTCAGTTTGAATCAAGGGGGAGAAGCTGGTCTAGCCCCACAGAACTACAGGATTTAATAGAAGCAAAAATTTCCGGGCCCGGGAAGTTAAGTTTCTACAAATTCCTAATTGCTGAGTCACCCTGAGGAGGATCTCACAGATGTATCCTTGGGGTCTCCTTGAGAAGACCTCTGTTCCCTTAAACCTCACCCTTCCCAGATATCCTCTCTCTAGTCACAGACCCCCATCTCTAGGCACAAACAGGCCCTTACCAAGTCACATTCTCTGTGCCTAAGCAAGGTCATACAAAAATCAGCCCAACTGGGATCTCATGTGGGCATTCCCTCCTGGAGTAAGGAGCACACACCCTCAGGCCTCATCTGGGGCAACGACTGCCAGGACTGAAGAATTCCTTTACTAATTTTAGGATTATTTTCTGTCTACACACACCTGGCAAGTTGTGCCATGTTCTGGATATACATTCTAAAACACCCCATCCCTGCAGGAAGGACAGGAAAAGTAGTATAAAACCCCCAGACTCACATGGGCTTCTCACTTGGGTTCCCTCCTCCGTTGCCAGAGGTTCTGTTCCCCCTCTTCCCTTATCTATTTATAAACTCTGTAGTTTGCTTACTCACATGGTTCATGTTTTCATTCTTTGAACCCCTAAAGACCTGACATAAAGGGAAATTCTGGCACCAGCATGAAATGTGGGTTATCCCATAAATGTTCTTTAATTTTCAATCTTTTTGGAAAATATTTACAAATATGTTTCCTCTGGAAATCTCCTAACATATAAAATATTATAGTGTAACAGGGTAGTCGCCCCTCCTCCCATAGATATGGAAGTATAAAATTGGGCGTGGTGAATACATAACAGAAGGAACGTCCTGAAAAACAAACAACAACAACAATAAAACAGCAAAAGTGCTTTTTGTCTCTTTAAAACTTCCTCCACTCTTTTGCAAATGGAGATTTACATGCTTGCCTGCCTGCCACCATGACTGGAAGGAAAGGAAATGAATTCTTCTTTGCACTGCAGAAGATGGAGCAGGTGGGCCTCCAGGTGGATGGAAGTGAGTCTTTGTCTTTGCAGAGGTGGGGCTTTTAGCATCACTAATTGCACAAAAAGCACAAGTGTCTAGAACCCAGGGCCCTCGCTTTAAAAGCCTTACGTTTCTGCTCATATACAGGAAAATCTGAGTCCCATTTCCCCTCCTTTGTCAGCAGAGTAACAAACCTTCCTTTCCTTTCTGTCAACCCCTCATCTTCATTCTTCTGAGGCAATGTAGGGGACAAGGGCCTAGATTTTGGTAAAAAAAAAAAAAAAAAAAATAGTTACTTAAATTATTATTAGATGTCTTCCTTGCTTTATAGAAAGACATAAATATGTCCTCATGGTCTAAAATAGATGAAGCCCTGGAGATGCATTTTATTTATTTATTTATTCTGCTGTTTTTAAAATAATTGCCACACAGGACACAAATATGAGAAGATGCCACAGAAACACTTTTATGTGAGTAAAAGATATAGTACATATTTGCATTTACTTTATTAAAAGTCTCACTTTAATTTTATAGCTTGTAAAACGTAAAAATAAAATTACATATGCATTATTTTTTGCACTCCTGCAGATTTTTTTAGAGGTGAGTAACACGCAACGCTAATTTGAGTTGCAAATTTAAGACAGCTCCCCAAATTTTGTTTTAAAAGTTTGTTCTGGTTTGTTAGATTCCAAGCAGATATTTTTATACAAAAGGGTACATTTTTAAAGAATTGCGAGGGAGGTATGTGCAAAAATTCTGTTCATGTATAACAGGATTTGTGCTAATACCTCCTACACACCACTTTTACAACACACCCCTCTCTGCTTTATAGATTGTTGTCTTGGGAGGGACTGTGACTCGGAAAGAAGTGGATATTTATAGAATATCTTGCTACTAACAACAAAAAACCTAAAAAGAGAAAATTAAAATAATAAACAAAAAGAAGTAAATGCAGAAATACAATACACACAAACACATATCTTATAGGTTGCTTTTGAAGGGGAAAGGGGAAACTTGCCTTTTCTCCAAAATTTCTCTGAAAGATCAGCTCACAATTGAGGCAGATTAATGGAAGAAAGAATTCATTTACCACGCACCAGGGGAGAAATCAGAGTGATAATCCAGTTTTCCAATGGAGTTCAAATGTCTTTATACAGGTCTTTTAAAAGAGAGGGGAGGAATTGAGGGGCATAATGAATAAATGGTTGCTAGGGAGGTTGCTAGGGAGGGTGAAGAGATGGGGAGAAATAGATTGGCTTGTAGATTAGCCTGGGAGACAGGTATTTATGACCCAAATGATTTGGGCCAGGTCCATCTATAATCCTGACGCTCCTTCCTGAAATATTTTGAGACAACAGAAAGAGAAAGGGGAGTCAATTGTCCCCTTCCCATCCTGATCCTCAGGCCTGTCCAGCTTGTGCAGAGAGAGGAAAGGCCCCCTTCACTGCTTCTTGACCTTAAATGGCCTTCAATTCAAAATATTCTTTATGTTTTCATTCAACCTGGTAATATGTTGTTTGGAATATTGTATCCTCATTTATAAGTGAAATATGTTTGTAATTTCCCCTTTATAATAATAGATTTTCTCCAGTTTTAATGTCAGGTGTATCCATATTAAGTAGAATGATTTTAAAGTATTTCTTCTTTTTCTATTGTCTATAAGATTTAGCACGATTGGCTCGGCACCTGTGGCTCAATCGGCTAAGGCGCCAGCCACATACACCTAAGGTGGCGGGTTCGAATCCCCAGCCCAGCCCGCCAAACAACAATGACGGCTGCAACCAAAAAATGGCCCAGCGTTGTGGCGGGTGCCTGTGGTCCCAGCTACTTGGGAGGCTGAGGCAGGAGACTCGCTTGAGCCCAGGAGTTGGAGGTTGCTGTGAGCTGTGATGCCATGGCACTCTACCCAGGGGGACAGCTTGAGGCTCTATCTCAAAAAAAAAAAAAAAAAAAAAAAAAAGATTTGGCACAATCTCTTTTTTGAAATTATTTTTTGCTTTTATTTATAAAAATTAGTTGTTTATTTTTTGAGACATTGGAAAAAAAATAAGAAGTTAACTGATGACTCCATATTGAACCTCAGAGTCAAGGCAGTCTATAATAGACACGCTCTTATTTGACAATGGGAATACTACTTTCTTTGCATTATTGTTATTATTATTGCTTAATATTTCGATGCAGCAATCATCTGATTTTTTTTCTGAATGTGCTTATCTTCGTTCTTTACGAGGTTTGTGTTTCTAGTCCTTATCTTAAACATTGCTATTGTTGTTCAATTTTAAGCCTTTTTGATTTTGTGAAGGCAAAAAGTGGAAACCTAATTAACACATTTATATGTAAAAAATATATATATATTCTTTATGTGACTGAGTTATATTTTGGGGTGACATTTCCTTCATTCTTTCTTTGTTTTCTTGTTTGAAAACAAACAAACAAATCTAAAGGCCAAAAAATATTTCAGTTTATGTGACATAAAAGAACAGTGTTAACAATGTAATTTTCTGTTTACAGCTCCTTAAAGAAAATACCTTCCTATTGCACTGGAATAAAGTCTAATCCGTAGTACATTAGAGCACTGAATAATCTGAATATCAGCATGCTGTCAAGGAAAACAAGTGTTCACACTAGTACATGCCCAGGCGCTTCTTTTTACAAAATAATAATGGTGTTAGGAACTAGAGGATTTGTGTTGAAGAGACTCTGGTCAAAAGCAAAAGACATTCACTAGTTAAATCCAGGGAGGAGGCAGACAAACAAGAGGAAATGATTATTTGATTGTGGCTGAGAGACTGGGGCACACAAAGCCCTGCAGATTAGCAAACCAAAGGAGCCAGCATTACTTCTGCACTGCAATTTCCTGAGAACAAACAGGCATCAACCTGGTACCCTCAATTCACAATGCCTACTAATTGCCAGTGATCAAAATAAGGCTCTTGATTTTAATCCCCAAACCTCCCACCATATTTCTGTGAATGCCCTTTGAGAACTTGCCCATTCCATTTCCCCTGGGGTAGAGTGCTCCTGGAGGCAGCATAGCTGTTCTGTATGTTTCTATATTTACATTTCGACAGATCTAATCAAACAAGGGGTAAACGCATTAGAAAACTTTCATAAATGTAGACGCTTATTTACACAAGAACTCGTTGACCAGTCAGTTAAAATGGTGCACCCATGGAGAGATTTTCTTTAAAAATAAAAGCAGTACGGTTAAACACCTGATAAAATGCCAATAGATGCTAAACCCAGTGCTTAGTGTTTTGATAAGTGAACACACCTTACAGCAGGGGTCCTCAAACTTCTTAAACGGAGGCCAGTTCACTGTCCCTCAGACTGTCTGAGGGCCGGACTGAGGGCCCCAGGAGGAGTCAGCTGCTAAGCAGGACAGGCAATAGCAGCAAAAACACCCAGCGGGCCAGATAAATGTCCTGGGCCTGTCGCATGTGGCCCACGGGCCATAATTTGAGGACGCCTGCCTTACAGGCTTCCTGGGATTTGAAATAAAACCAAATTAGGAAGAGAAATTAAATTTCCACAATGCAGCTGCCCATTAGGATTTGGTGCTTATTACTCATAAACATTAAATAAAGTACAAACTTATCTATAAATGAGAAGCGATAAAGAAAGGGGCCTCAAAGGGGATGGGAGAGGACTAAGGAAGTTTGAAAGACCCTTAGAAGCATTCAACAGTTAGATCAGCTCTCAGCACTTCCCACCAAAATAGGGGAAAGCCTGTAGGTGTCAGATAACGCAAGTAATCCAAGATCACAGAAAGGACAGAGCCTCCCCAGGTGCTGAAAGACCAAAGAGAGTGTTACAATTCCAAACAGAGAGAAAGAATATTTACACCTCCACACTGCCTCTCCGTCTCCATCTCTCTCTCTGTCCTCACTTGTGGAGGGACCTATTTCCATCTCTCTTTGGAAGTGCGTGAACCTTTCTCTTTGTTCTTAAATAAAATTTCTCTCAGTTATACTAAAGCCCGTGCAAAGTTGCTTTTGCTGTCTCCTCACACCATCCGTGCTGCTCCAGTCTTACAGTTTCTACACACTTCTGCCTTTGATCCGTCAGTGCCTGGGCTGAATTTTCTAGTTCCATGATGTTTTTGAGGAACTTCTTTCTACATTGGTTTGCATAACAGCTGTACCAATTTTTATTCCCACTAATAATGTACAAAGGCTCCCTTTCTCCACATCCTCTCCAACACAATTATCTCCCAACTTTCCAATAAGCCATTCTAAAACCTAAGGAGATGAGATATTCATATTTCATTGCAGTTTCAAGGCCCACCTTCCTGACAATTGGTGGAATTAAGCATTTCTTTACCTAAACTTGGCCATTTACATGTCTTTTTTTTAGAAATGTCTACTCTGATTCTTTGACTGAATTAGAATAGTTGTATTTCCTCTGAAATAGAATTGTTTAAAATGTTGGAATCTATTTTTTAACTAGGTTATGCGTTTTCTTGCTACCAAGTTTTGTTGCATATTTAGATATCAATCCCTTACTAGATATGTAGTTTACAACTATTGTCTTTTAATCAATTTATCCCAATCAATTACACTTTTGATATCAGTCTCTTCAACAAATGGAATTGGAAAAACTAAATATCCATATGCAGAAGGATAAAATTAGGCCTTATTTCACACCCTGTACAAAAATCACCTCAAATAGACTGAAGATTCAATGTAAGAACTTACACAGTAAAACTACTAAAAGAAGACAAAAGAAAATAAAAATCCATGACCTTTCCTGGGCTTTGAGTATCACTGTAAAAGCACAGACAACAAAAACAAACATAGACAAATGAAATTACATCAAACTAAGAAGCTTTTTGTTTCCTTTTTTTTCCCCCACTTTGACATGTTCTCTCTTCCTGACTGCACACTTTTAAATTTTGACCCATAAACAAGTATTCAATTAACTATTCCCTATGTTTGCGTGATTATAGGCACATCCACCTACACACACACACTTCTGTGTGCTTTTACACAGTGTCCCTATTACATTAAGTGTATATACAGCGTATAAAAATTGCGTATAACATAGAGGAGTGTCTTAGGTTTAGGAAATGTAGCTTTAAATTGTTAATTGTTTTGTGAGGTTATTGTCCCATAAACCTATATAATTTCACATTCCCATCATGTTTTGTAAAAAGAATTTTTGCCCATACTGATATTAACACTGGACTTTTACCACTGGCACAACAATTGGAACAACAAACTAAACTCATCTAATTGGTGGCTTGAAATTAAATCTCAGTTTCAGCAATTTTAATTTTGCTAACAAGCAGATGACATTAAAAAGAATAGTTAATTTTTTTAGTATTCGGGAGACTTTCTATTGTTTTAGTTTAGGACTCCAATCCTTTCAAGGATGCCACTACATTGGAAATGTACCTACTCTAAGTATGATTCTGTCCCTTTCTTTCTGATGACAGTCTTTTAAAATCAGTCATTTTTACCAGTAACTGAGCACTGCTTTTTAGGATCAATACTCAAACCAAACCGGTAGGCTCTTTTTATAGCTTCAAATCAATTAGTGATGATTGAAAACTATCTCTTTCTATGCAATATACAGACCCCAAATCCTCTGACTTACTGTTGTGGCTTGTCCCCAGAATCTCTCCTTGTTTTAGAATGACCTTCTCCCAACCCTAGGGACCAAGCATGACCTAGCTCACTAGTCCCCCTCCTTTTCTGTTGCCCAAGGGTCTCCCCAACCATGCTTCACTTCCTGGAGGGGAATGGAACTTCCTCCTGCCAGTTCTCTCTGGCATGACATTGCACTCTGCTGCTCTGGAGTTTCTTTGGCTATTAATTTTGCAAATCCAATAAAATTGAAAACTGCACTTAAAAAGTACAAATCATAAACCAATACACTCATAGCCATTACTGATCAAACATCTATTCAAATACTTATTACAAACTCTGTAGAGTTCAGAGGAAGGAAGCCTGTCCTCATGCCAGTAGTGACCCAGTAGGTATAGATCTTTAATTTGGTCCTGAAGGATGCAGAACTTTCTTTGAAGTCTGAGGTGATTGCTGACCTTATGTTACTTAACCAGCCAAATTCTCTACAATCAATCAATTTCATGTCTATAATTCATCTATATCAGTGGTCCCAGCCTTTTTGGCACCAGGCACCCATTTCATAGAAGACAATATTTCCACCAACTGGGGTTGGGGAGGTGGGGAGCTGAGGATGGAATAGGAGGTGGGGTTCAAGCTGTGATGCTGTGCAGCTTGGCTACTAACTGGCCAGGGACAGGTAATGGCCTGCAGTATGGTGGCTGGGGACCACAGATGCAAATACACACACACACACACACACACGCATGCACACGCACACATCTGCACACGCTCCTTTCTTTATGTACATTAAACAATGTAATATTTTATACTGATGTTTCTAATCATCTAACTCATTTCTGAATGCATCATTCTGGTTTTCTTCTCTTCTTATCTATAACCTCCCACCCCAGTAGTAAAAATATGCTTCTCCCCACCTGCACCCATTTATCTAATTATTCAACTTCATTATACATGCGTAATGCTACAGAGGTCACATAGACTTTCTCCGATGTTTTCTTCTGGGCATTTTTTATGTTTTACAGTTCACGTTTAGGTCTAAAATCCATGCTGAGTTGATTTTTGTGTAAAATACAAGGTTTACGCTTTTGGGTAGTTGTTGTGCATGTGAACATCCAAGCCTTCCAGCAGCATTTATTAAAAAGTCTGTGCCTCCTCCATCAAATAGATATTTTACTTTTGTTGAAAACGAGCTGCCCGGATCTCAGTGGGGATATCTCAGGCCCCGCACTTTTCCACTGATCTACACGTCTGTTCTATATTGTCCTGGTTATCATACCGTTAGTCTTAAAATCAGGAAATCTGTATTATGCAACCTTGTTTTCTATATGGCAATGACTATACTAGGTCATAAAAATGTTAAAATCATTTGATTGATATCTACAAAATAGCCTATTGAACATTTGATTGAGATTATGAGTCTATAGATAAATTTTGGAAGAACTAACATCAGATTGGTATTGGGCCTCCAATCCATGAACATGGAATACTTCCCATTTATTTGCATTTTAAACTTCTCTACGTAGAGATCCTTATATGTTTTGTTAGTTTGATACTTACATATTTTATGGGGCAGGAGAGAAGTGAATGCCAGTGCTATCAATATTTTACTTTCTAATTCCAATTTTCTTTTTTGGCATAAAGAAAAGTCCTTGACTGTTATATATCATCCTTATAAACTGAAATCTTCCTAAAGTTCCTTATTAGCTACAGAAGTTTGTTGTCTTATTCTGGTAGATTTTTGGGTTTTGTCTACATACAACTTCATATCACTGAGAATCAAGACGTTTTAATTTCTTCCTTCTTAATTGGGATGCTTTGAACTTTGTTTAATTTTCTCATGTCCCTGGCTTAGAATTAGAGTAAAATGTTGAACAGTTGTGGTAAGAAGAAATCTTATTACTTTATTCTGTTTTTTTAGGATAAAAGCATCTATTTTCTCACCATTCAGCATGGCGTCAGCTGGAGGTTTCTGTAAACATCTTTATCAAGTTGGAGAAGATTCCCTGTTTATTAGTTTCCTGTGCTGCTTTAACAAATTACCACAAACTGAGTGGCCTAAAGCAACAGAAATTTATCCTCTCATGGTTCCTGAGGCTAGAAGTTCAGAATGAAGGTGTTGCCAGGGCCACGTCCCTGAAGGTTCTGGAACAGAATCATTCCTTACCTCAACTGGCGATGCTTTCTTATCTGTCTGGCCCAACCTTGTGCTCTAAGTGAGGTCTGCAGGTATTCTGTTGGAGGCACGCCACTCTGCAACTGTGTAGTTTTCCAAAGGGAATCTCAGGGAGTACTAGCCACCCGGAGCTGCTGACCTTCAGATGCTGCGGGAGGTGGTTCCTGGAGAAGCCACCTGTGCTACTGAAATGGGAGACCTGGAAAGGCCCACACGTTCCAGAGATGGAGGCTGGGAGAAGCTGCCTGCAAGGTAGGAGCTGGGCGTTGAAGATGCTGCCTGCGCAGCGGGAGTCAGGTGCTGGGCAGACACGAGCACGGCCGAAGCTGGGTGCTGGGGTAGGGCCACGTGCTGTAAACAGCAGGAGCTGCAGACGCTGAAAGAACCTCCAGGACAGGGAGGAGGACGCTCTTGCATCTGCGGCCTCTGTTCTGTGCCCTTTGTGGAGAAAGCTTAACACTATACAGACTAGAAAGAATAAAACTGGAGGGATGGGATGAACTGTCCCACAGCAGGCCATGGGGGTAAACTTGTGAAATAGGGAACATTTTTTTTAATGATCTAATGTCATGTCTTTTATGAGTTAGGATAAAGTACAGAAGTATCTAGTCAACTCCTTTTTTTCTTTATTCTGTCTTTTAAATGAGTAGAGGTTTGCAGTGGCAGCACGCCAAAACAGAATAGGATGCACAGAAGTTATCATAAAATGCTTTAATTTCTCTTTCTGTTTATTTTGGTCTCTCTGTTATTTAGTTCTCTCTCATAAAATGAGCAGAATGTGCCTTCCATACACCTTCACAATACAGAATTGTTCGTTCTGTTTCTGTTTTCCAGTGCAATAATATGATATTTAAGTCTTGGCTTTATAGTTAATTCTATGCTGCCAGGATTAAAATGCTATAATAATAATAATGTAAATTTTTTTCAAAAGAAACATTCTGACAAGACCCTATGGCCTCAGTCTGTTAAATATATAGCATTTGAAATTTAGAGCTTATTTGAAGTAGAAACATGATTTTTAATAGTCACACACTATAATCTATTCCTCAACCCTGTGGCAAGTCAAATTTACCAGCTCTGCTGAAAAATTTAGACATTTAGAAGGTCAAGTAAGGGGCTTGCAATGCACTTTGCTAATCCACCTTTAGCAATATTTTATTTTCATTTTTTTCTTTTATTTATAGACTTGGATTTTCTTTGCTATAGTTGGAACTATCCATCATAAACACTTTTCAAATAACATGAGTTCAGCTAATGTCTCAGTTGAGTCTAAATTGAACCAATTCGATACTAAAATTGACACTCCGAATGTAGAACATACACAATTGTGCTAAACAAGATTTTGTTTGTCCGCCGATTCCATCCACTAAAATAATTGTGTTTTTAAACAAATAACAGAATCATAGGCTATGTAGCATTTCTCTCAGAAGGAGACAGTCATACCGTTTCATGTAATTTCCTTTCTTATGGCTAAAGAAATCGAAACTCTGGGTATTTTCTCAAAGTGCAAAAATTCTGGGATTTGGAGAGGAGAACTGCAGACTTTGATTAAAATCACTTGTTATTCTGTCATCTGACTAAAATTAGAAATAAAGTCGTAATATAGAACAAAGTCCGAACTATCAGTGGTTTAACAAGATGCTGCTTTGTGATAGATCACATGAAGGTAAGTGCACAGATTTCCACCTGGGGGCAGTTTTTATGTGACTGCTCAGACATGCTTCATCTATCCAGTGACACAGTCGTTCCTGGGCTCGACCCTGTGCTCCTGCCACGCAGACAGCACCTAATTCTGTGCAGAAGTCCAATCATCTACCTGACACTACGAAATGCTGAACGAACATTACTTCTTACAACATTGTGTTTAATTATACGTGAGTGTGTATGTACTGTATGTGAATGTCTATGTGTATACACACCTATTATATTAGCCTGTCTATTTATATTCCTAGTAGTTAACACTATACTAATACTATTGTCGATTTTGATTGTAAATATAAATTTTTGTCCAGATCTGGCCATAACCCACATATACTGAATATAATATTGAAAAACATACATTATGCTTACAGATGTTCAAATACCTAAAATGAAGGAGGTTTGCCTCAACTACAAATTTCCACTATGTTAAGTTGCTGTAATATCCAATTTTTCATATTGGAGGAGCTGGTGAAGGTGTTAACACTAAAAGTGGGGTAGAAATAAAGCCCAGAGGTATAGAAGTAAAGGATACCAGATACTATCACAACCATCCTGCACACTCACCTGCTTCCTCATATATCATGGAATCTTTATTTTCTTTCTGTTTTTATATTTTAAATCTTAATTGTGATGGACTTTCTTTAACATAATGAATACCATGGTAATTTATGTTAAACATGATAAATTTATGATGAAATCTCAATGAGACCCAATGAGATCAAAGTTGACTAATACTTAAAAATGTATGAAATGCATCCAGAGATACCCTGGGGTGTACTCTCAGAATTTTTAATCAGAGTTCACTTATTCCCCTTTTAGGGGTGATGGATGGGAGACTCTGGGAGGCAAAGACTTCAGTCTGGTTCAGGTAGCATTTAAGCAGTGAAAAAAGGACATACATGCCAATTAAATTTTATTCTAAATCCTATGGATCTAGAAGTTTGTAATGCTCATGTAAGTCTGGCCTCTTAAATTCACTTTATTTTGTAAGTTAAAAATCAAAGAAATAATTTTGTCTCATTACATCTTTACAAAGAACATTAGCCCTGAAGACACAAGGTGATGAAGATAGGAAGAAGACTCAAAGAACACACTGAACACAAAGTATTCAGTAAATTAACCCATTAGGCCTAAACCCAGTGTTACCCCTAAATTTGACCATTAATTTCTTTAGCAATCTTAGCTAAAATTGAATCTTTACATAAAAATCTATAAAAATGTCTTCCCAACAGAGCCAGCAGGTTCTCTGAATGAAATCAATTTGGGGGACACTTGTAGAATATCTTCTCAGAGAAAATAATCCTATTCTCAGTGGGAGGATGACTCAGCACTTTAGATTGCCTCAGGGCCTTCCATACAGAACAACAGGTGGTAGATATATCACTGTGTTGAAATAAAATGTACAGATAACATTAGAAAGGAGTTATGCTTTTGTTTATCCAGATTTCAGTGAATGAAATACTATAGAATACAATTTTAGCAAAAATATCAGTCACAGGTAATTGTTCAAGTAGGATGTTTAAATAATATCACCTCCGTGGAATCTTAATCTACTTCATCACTTTGTGAAAACATGAAGTTAGGAGGGAATTGTTTTCATAGCTAGAAAATTTATACTAAAAAAATTAAGTGTTAACAACAAATACAGGATTTGAAAGACACACATCTTTTTAAACTTCAAAAGATTCTGCATAGGTTTTGAAGTGATTTTCTTCCCCCCCCACTTTTTTTTCTCATTCTATAACCCAGGCTAGAGTGCTGTGGCATCAACTTTGCTCACAGAAACCTTATACTCCTACATTCAAGTGATCCTCTTGCCTCAGCCTCCCACGTAGCTGGGACAACAGGCACCTGCCATGACACTTGGCTAATTTTTCTATTTTTAGTGGAAACGGGGTCTCAGTATTGCTTAGGCTGGTCTCTAAGTCCTGAATTCAAGGGATCCTCCCACCTTGACCTCCCACAGTGCTGGGATTACAGGTGTAAGCCACCACCCTTGACCCTGAAGTGATTTTATTTATAGATCTGATTTCTATCCAACTGTGTAATAATAGTGCTCCACTTTTATTTCAGTGCCAGAAGAAAGTGGTCCATCATATTATCATTCAATAAAAAATAATTTGAGGCTCAGTCCAAATATTTATTAGAAGAAATTTGATCTTAAAGTTATAATTGTCATTTTTTCTCCTAGTCACTTTTTCATTCATTTTGTAAGTGGGATTGAGACTCAGCCTTTTAATACAAACACTAATATTTCATACAATGATTTTGAAATACATTAAAGTGCCAGTATCACTCTTCTCAATAATTTTAATTCTTGCACTATTTTACTGCAGAAGATTATGACAGTAAAGGTGAGCATTTGCACAAATCTAACTGGACTCTTTCACTTGATAGTTCAAATCTAATTAGTTCAAATCTAGTTGGTCTTTCTGTGGCTAGAAAAATTGAAAACAATATAGCTGGATATTAAAGGCTTAAAGTGAAATATCACTCCTACCATATTGTTTTATTTTCTAATACTTAGCTAATTTGAAAAGAATAAAGAGATGTCTTTATTCCCGTAGTCCAGCTAAAGGGACTCCCTCTGTAGTGAAACTGAATAGCACTAGATGAAACCGAGTAAAAGTGGATGGATTAAGGCTGAGTCAGCAGACTCTTTCCCTCACAGTAACAACTCTGGTCTGGTCCCCCACCTTCCCATGTCTTGATCTAATCACAGCTCTCAAGCACTAAATCCACCTCCTGCAATTGTAAAGATGGAGACCACATATATAATTGATAGTTTAACAACAAACACAGGCCTCACAAACAGGCCCGTCAGATGGAGAGGCACTCCTGAGAGGCATCAACCACCATTTTATTGCCAGCAGGAGCCCCTGCTTGTTGATGAGATTCTGAGAACCCAGGAACTATTTAGGGTTCTGGCATTTACAGCCAAAATCTAATCTATTTAAATTATGGGATAAGAAATCAGAAGCGGGAAGGATAAAAGTTCTCTGAGTTAGTGAAAGTAAGCGCTATATTCAGAAGACAATTATGCATAATAACGTCCAAGCTTTACATGGATGAATTTTAACAAAATTATAAACAGCTAATAATATGGACAAATGTCCAAATCATGATCTTAGAAACTTTTACAGTCATCTTTGCTAATACAAGAGTTGAATACAGAAATCAAAATATGTGGAATTTGAATAATAAAGAGTGTTTTTCACACATATAATTTTGACACTATTTAAAAATGAGAAAAAGTGATAATTGTGAGCAGCATTAGGCAAAAGTTAAGGCCTCAAAGTGATATCATTTTCCAAATAAAAGAAAAACATCGTAATATGAAAATGCCTCCAAAGGAATCACTATCTTAGCATTACGTAAGCATTTTATGTTTTGTATGTGAAGCACATAAACCATTCACTTACTAGAATGCTACTTATCTAGTACTTCACCTTATAAAATTGAGCTTACGGGATAGAAATGACTACAGGTAACTGCTAGTCTCTCTGCTTTCTTCAGAAGACTTACTTTTTATTATTGTATTCTAAGATGGAGATTATCTGTAGTGTTGCGACATTCTGGAATGTGTTTGTGACTTTCTAAATGTGTAATGTAATGTCAATATTTTATAGAAATGAAAATACAGGGACATGTTCTGGCCACTTACCAAACAAAATGGTTTGTAAAAACCAAACCCATATTGAAACTTGACATATCTGAAATATTTTCTTCATATCATTATGATTTATCTTACTAAACCTCTTCTATAATTTAATTCCAGGGTTATGAAAATTTTAACTGGACTTGCTTTAAAGAACTCAGAAAATGAAGAGAAACTGGAGACGAAGTTCAGGAGCAACGAGCACACGGAAATGGTCAGGTTGTCAAATGCAAAAACGCAAGTGTGGAGATTCCTGGAGCCCAGCTGATTACACTGGGATTGGCTACAACCTTTCTCTTACTAGAGAACATCAGCAACCATGAGGGGTACTGACAGATACAGGGTACAATCTGCAAAATGGTGGTAAAAGCTTATTCAGTTGCAAAGACTTCAACAAAGATGGAAAGCAAAGACAAAGAGCTACGGAGATGGGGTAATGGATTTGGGCCAAGGAAGTCATTTCTTATCTACAGTTGCTTTTTGTTGGCAAAGTCTTAACGCTGTGGTTTCTTCCACTTGGTTCAACTTATGTGAATTCACGGTGCAAGAGATTAATAGTGAATGTGAATGTGGAAATACTGGGACAGAAAGTCTTCATTACATGCATGGCCATATGAAAATATCAGAGCCCAGACGGAATTGAACTTGCAGTAACACTGAAAATATTCACCAGGAGCTGAACCACTCATGAAACCACTGCCTTCTCAACCATTCCTCCCCACCCCCATTTAACATTGAAATCTTCCCTTACCTTCCAAATATCTCGGGTTAGACTATTCCCTAGCTGCTTTGGAGAAAGTAGAAACATGAAAGGAAAAACCGTATACTGACCAAGCAGCTGGACAATGAAACTGCAAAAACCTGAAGGCGTTTTGGGATATCTTAAAGTTTACTCATGCAGTCTCAGAGAACAGATTAGGTCACACATAGAGATTTGGAGACATGCAGATTTGGTGAGAAGATTAGCTAAAAATTGAGGTGTAAATCAACGAATACAACTGAGGATACCTATTTATTTATTTATTTATTTATTTTTGCAGTCTTTGGCTAGGGCTGAGTCTGAACCCACCACCTCCAGTATATGGGGCTGGCACCCTACTCCTTTCAGCCATAGGCACTGCCCAACTGAGGATACCTGTTTAGAATAAGAAGGTTTAACTATAAAATATTAAGGGAATTCAGTCATAAAATTATTAAAATATTTTCCAATATTGATTCACTTGATACCCAGTTATAAAAGTTATAAAAAGTAAAATTTTCAGGCCAGGCATGTTGACTCAAGCCTGTAATCCCAGCACTCTAGGGGGTGGAGATGAGCGGATCACCTGAGCTTACAAGTTCCAGACCAGCCTGAGCTAGAGCAAGACTCCACCTCTAAAAATAGCTGGGCGTTGTGGTGGGCACCTGTAGTCCCAGCTACTCGGGAGGGTGAGGCAAGAGGATCACTTGAGCCCAGGTGTCTGAGGCTTCTGTGAGCTATGGTGCCACAGTACTCTACCAGGGGTGACAAAGTGAGACTTTGTCTCACAAAAAAAAGTAAAATTTCCTACTCATCCATTACCACTATCATAAATTTTGTCAAGGAAATACTACTGCCAAACCAATTTATTCTTAATGTATTTTTGTGTTAAAGATAAGTTCATAGCTATAATTTTGATTGTATTCTTAAAAATATAAAAATCTCAATTCATAATGATTGGTGATTTTGAAATTTAAAATTATTTTCCACTTTTTATGTATCTTTTTTGGTTTGTTTGTTGGACCACCTTGTTCGTTCAGATCACTTTAGATTCACTTGTGGTCTGTTATTCTGATACTAATTACATAACATGAGAATACATCTTTTCTTACTTTTCTTCTTTCTTTTTAAAAAAATTGACAAGGTAAAGACTTAATTACCTTTGATGTAGGTTTCTGTATATTTATTTAACGGGTGCCTGGGGAAGTTCTTTATATGTATTCATCTTTCTAACCTTTTGTTCCCGTCTTAATTAACATCCTCTGACATCGTTTTAGAAATGCAGCCTACCAGGAACCACCTGAGATTTACTAACTCAGGTTCTCCATTTTCACAACATGCACAAATAATTCACGTGGGTACTCAGGTGTGAAACCCTAGACCAGCAGACTCCGTCCGGCTGGCACACAGGCAGCTCAGAATCCTAACGAGAATGCAGAGGAACATTTCTCGTCCTCTGATTCCTTTTGTCTTAAACCACAGAGATGGCTGAACAGAATTGTCTGGACAGAGGTCACAGATCATTTTTGTTAGAGATGTTATAGTCAAACAGCGACAGCCTTCATCTAAAACCCTTTTTAAAAGCTCTTTATTTCTGCTAAAAAGGAGAACAGTGGCCCTGCAAGATGAGTGTCTACCATCCTCCTCATTTGCCAACAGATTAATAAACTTCTCTTTCCTTTTCCTGAAATCACTTGTCCTCATTCTCTGCTTGGCTGTGGAAACAAGCACCCAAGTTGGGGTCACAGCAAGGCTGAGTCTTTGTCAACTTTGTGTCTTTCTCAAGGGTCCAGTAAAATGTCTTGGCAAAATTAATGAGTCTCTGTCAGGATGGCATTTCCTATATTCCTAGAATATAGCTTGATAAAATATGAATTACTGGTGGTTAACTGAATTTTGGGATTTCAATTCAGAAATGACTTCCTCAGTCATGGTCTAAAACTGATGCTATATTGAAAACATAAACCCCAGTGGCCGTGAGTAAACTGTGGTGACCTTGAGTTAAAGCTGACTGTAGCCTCTTCTTTATAGAAATAATATCTTTTGTTACTTGCCTTATGAGTTGAAATGAAAAAAGTAAATAGCAAAGAGTTCTGCTAATATAAAATATATTTTGCATAAGAACAAAACTGTATTTCATCAACACTATTGCACAAAATATCCACAAAAAATAGACTAAACGCTATAGAATTATTCGGGCATATGCAAGGACTCAAAGCTGGTTCTCTTTTTCCTTAATTCGTGTGTGTTTCCTATTCTTTAGTATATTATCAATGTGCTCAGTACAAATCATATTTAGTTCTTTATTTCCTTCCCATGTAACCTGTGTAAGGTAATAAGATATCAGTTTTCATTTAACTTCACATAGAATATTAATATTTCAGAAAAATCACCATTAAAAATTCATTGATTTTATTTTAGTGAACTATTGTTGGGATAAACTTTTCAGAATAAAACTAGTTAGCTCTAAATTCTCACTGAGCTGTGTAATGTACAAATGTAAATGTTCACATGATCTGTACATTACATAACTAGCTACTTCTTTAAGTATTCAGACATACAATAATCTTAAAACAAACTATTCTTTTTATAAACTATTTGTAAGAATATCTTCTGTAATTTCTCCCGCAAGTTTCTCTTTAAAAATCTGAAAAATAGCTAATACAGTAATACCCAGGGCTGTCACACTGACGTGATTTATGCTTTGCAATCATAAAATATTTTATCTAGTCAACTGAATTTTAAGCAGCTGAATGCTAGTCAGAAAATTTTACCCACATAGGAATAAGTTCGCAGTGACAGAATATATTTCCCTTGTGAATCCAGACATTGTCAGTGAGGAAAAGCTTTTAGTTGCTTTCGGTCGGGGCTTGAATCTCTAAAGAAAAAAGCACTTAGGAAAACTATTATCTGAGTCACTTAAGATATATGGCCTTGACTACTAGGGCTTTCTCTATTTTTCACTTCAAGCATGAACAAATAAGAGGTATTCCCTCACCAGAAAATCTGGGAATATTTCTTAAAACAGAGAAAGCTGAAAGAGGGAAAGAGAATCAAGGATCTCTCAATTGTGGTAGGAGAGGGTGAGGGGCATTTCTCTTGGTTTGATTTTTCAATATTTGTTCTCACAATAGCCACTCTAAAATAAGCCAATTTTCTCTTCCTACATGGTTTATTTCATAAAGAAATCCTGAAATTTGATGAGGGTCAGAGACTGACCATTATTCCATCTGTGTTCCTTCCCAGATTTAACACTTTTCCAATGGTTGATCAGAGAAACCTGATCTTCCATCGAGTAGACTCAAAAATGCCTTAAACAAAATGGATATTTATGAATAAACCTCTTCGGGCTACAGATTTATCATTTTGCTTTGCTTCTTTGAGAAGCTTGGGAGGGTTCTGTGATTTCCCAGCTTGGGAGTAATTTGTTTACTGCTGACGGGTAGGCCCCGAACATGGAGGGCACTAAATAAAGATTACTGGGATGTTATATCTCTCCTCATGATATTTGGGGGGATGACCAGTCAAAAACCAATTTCAATTAAATTAAAATATAGCAATTATCATAACAGGGACACTGACGTTTCAGAGTATTTTGAAAATCTTTTATATTATTTGACATTGAAAGAAAAAAGAGTGAATATAACGTTATATTACTTAGGTATAAACCTGTGATGGCGGGCAGGAGGTGAACAACTCTTAGGGAAGAGTGAAAATGCCAAGAATATTGATGCAATTAGAGCACAGTGTAAGTTTTCCCCACAAAAAGCCTAAGTAAATACAGCTAATGGCATTAGAATAAGAAGAAACCCAAACATGCAATTAATTACATTATTTAATGCCTCAACCAAACTCAGGCAGAGGTTTAAACAATATGCTGCCTCCACACTTCTGTGATTGATGTCAGATATAAAACTCAACTTCTGCCTCACAAGGTCAAGGCTTGTTTCCTGGATAACCTCAAGTCACCTGGGAGCCCTCAATCAAAATATTTGTGATGTAGAGAAATCAGGCAAGAGAATATTTTTTATAAAAATAAAATGACATCAATGTAAATGACTTGATATGAGTAATATCCTTTTAAACTTTGTACTGTTTTGTTGATATAGTCTTAAGATTATTTTTCAAATAATATATTATGTAATATATTATATATAATAATTTTTCTTAAGGAATGGCTGTTACGCAAAAGAAAACCCACTCTATTTCCTTCTAGTTAATTTTATCGTACAAGATCTGATACTGAATTTTGTGAACTCATCCTAGAAAAAGTGCTGCATACCTAATTGCTGAGTCACATTATAGTCACCTTTGAGGTGCTTCCCAAGTGGGGCCTGGGAACCACTGATGCCAGCACTTAGTCCACTCTTCAGAGCAATCTTGGAACTCTCCTTCCAGGATGGCCATCAGAGCTGTGGTCGGATGACCCTTGATGTCCTGCATTTCATCAAAATATCTTTCTTTCCATATTTCCTTGTCTTCGGGTAAAGAAAAAAGTCACTGGGGCCAGATCAGGTGAGCAGGGAGGGTGTTCCAATGCTACTCCCTCACAGATGATGTTCACTGGGGAGCTTCTTTAGGACCATTTTGCAGACACCATTCTCATGCCAAGATTTTCAGTTAAGATTTCCCCAACTGTTTATCTGTCAATGTTTGCTTGGTCCGCTACACTTCACACAGGTAGCTGAGGATTCAAGGAAGTTTTCAATGTTTTTCTCAATTCTGCTCCTTACTGGCTGTCCTGACTTATCATCATCATGAGGTTTCCTCTCTCCCCTCAGAAAAACATTTGTACACCGCTGTTTTCTTCATGGCATTGTCCCCGTAAACTCGGACTAACATGTCCCTGATTTCACTTCCACTCTTGCCATGTTTTTTTTTTTTTTTTTTTTTTATTGAGACGGAGCCTCAAGCTATCCCCCTGGGTAGAGTGCCATGGCATCACAGCTCATAGCAACCTCCAACTCCTAGGCTCAAGCGAGTATCCTGCCTCCGCCTCCCAAGTAGCTGGGACCACAGGCACCCGCCACAACGCCCGGCCATTTTTTTGGTTGCAGCCGTCATTGTTGTTTGGCGGGCCCGGGCTGGGGATTCGAACCTGCCACCTTAGGTGTACGTGGCTGGCTCCTTAGCCGATTGAGCCACAGGTGCCGAGCCTTAACTTTCAATTAAACAACCAATTCATTGAGCCCAGGAGAAATGTATTTTCCTCATTCGCACAAGCCCAGCATGATGATGGTTTTCATAAAGCTAGAATATTCTTAGAGGCAACACTGAGGTTCTTTGATGGACGAAGTGATGAGGAGGACACAAGTATTGCTAATGATTTGCAGCCGACATAGGATCTCTTTAGACCTCGTATATTTTTCAAAAACATCCCAAGTTCTTGGCTGGGGGAAAAAATACTGCTCCTCCTGTAACAGGCCCCACTATTTCTCATACTTTTTGGGAGGAAATCGGTAGTCCATCTATTTGAAAATAAACCTGACTCTCAGTCTTTCTCAGATGTATGTGTGCAGTCTACAGTGCCCTCTCCTGCCCAGATTTCACAGCTGAAGCATGGGACGCACTTAAGGCCACATTTTGGAATCCCTGCTTTTACAGCAGCCGTTCTTAATATGTAATCCCTGGACCAGTAGTATCAGTATCACCTGGGAACGTATTAGAAATGTAAATTGTCCAGCTTCCCCCAGATCTAGCGAATCAGAAACTCTCAAGAACGGGCCCAGAGTTTTAGCAGGCTCTCCGAGGGATTGCGTTGCACACCCACGTTGGACAAGTACAATCTTTGAGGACTCGGGGTTAAATTGACTGCTATTTTAGCACCTGGCATAGTGTCTGACATATGGAAGCTACTCAATAAATTTTTCCGAGTTGGAACCTAAGAAAGACTCACTTAAGACACACAATATTGGAGGAGACAGCCTAATGGGCATAGTATATCTTTCAACTTTATGAGGGATCAAGAGAAGAATCCATCATACAGACAGCTGGTGACTCTTCCATAACTGTAGTTAAAGGTGTTGTGTGACTTTTCGGCCAAGTGTCTTTTATTCAGTGCTGTGTTGTGATAAACGAGCTTAGTTTAGGAAAAAGTCTGTCTCTGCAGAGAAATAAAAGAAAAATTTCACAACCCAAGGTTTGCCGTTTTGGTTTCACTGTCAGGAAATTTAGAGCTGCGGAATAATTCCCTTCTGCCCTTGGCCCCTTCACCTGGCTCTCTTTTTTCTCTAATTACCCCACTGTACCTTTTGCTTGATCATGTGAGTAGCTTCAAAGCCTTTGGACATAGACAGGGTAGAGATTTTAGCTGAGAAGGTGCATGAAGGGCCTCAGGCAGCTTAGAAGCCAGGCCCAGCTTGTAGAAGCTATGGCTGCAAAAGTGATCTTTGATCAGTCAGGTTTTCTGCATACACCAAGGAAAATGCAGCATGCAGGGGTTGTTACCAGTGGCTTGCGCTGGACAGCAGGTCGGCTTGGGCAGGACTCTACAATATTTGGTGAGATGAGGGCACGGAGCTATAGAGTAGGAAAAAAATGCCTGACAGCATGGCAAACCTGAGACCTGATGAGCCCCTCTTTGATCAACTGGCAGCCTGCGGTGGGCTAGACAACTCAGCGAAGCTTGTCTCTCCAGCTGGACCCCTTCTATGGGTAGACCATGCCTGTGTCCTTCCCATCCTATGTTAAAGGAACTTGAATGAATCCCGGCCTGGGACTGTTAGCAACTTTCCAGCAATTATATCCCTGTCCTGTTGTGACAGCCAAGCGGTAGTTTAGAACAAAAATTGCTGAGATGTGGTAGTTTCAAAACATGTCTGGAAATTCTTTTTTTGCCTTGCTCCCCATCAAGAGCCATTGAATATGGGTGGGCCTTCATCACCCCCTTCTGATGACAGTGCAGCTGGAGGTGTTGCTTTGTGACTTCCGAGGGTAGGTCATCAAAGAAAACACAACTGGGGCCTGGCTCTCACCTTGGTTCACACACCCTGACGCAGTCACGGGGAAGAGAACATGGAGAAAGACCACGAGGAGTTAGAGAGTGATGCTTGAGGATACAGCTCTCCAGCCTCCAGCTCTTTGAAGCTTCCCGGCCCCAGCACCAGACGTGAGAGTGAGGAAGCCTTCGAGATGACTTCAGCCTCAGCCACCATCTGACTGTAGTCACATGAAGAACCCAAACAAGAACCGTCTGCTTACCCGGTCAGTTCCCCAAACCATGGGAGAGCATAATAACAAATGAGCGTTGTTTCAAGGCACAAGGTTTGGGGTGGTTTGGTACATAGCAATAGATAACCATCAGAGGAGCTGAACCTTTTCTGCTCCTTGCCTTCCATGATCACACTCCCCAGGCTTTCCTCCTGATCTGTGGCTCCTCTTCTAGACATCTGCATGGGCTCGTCTTCCTCTGCCAGTCCCTCAGATAGCTTCCTTCCTCAAGGGCCCTTCCTCTAATCTTTGCCCTTTCTTTGGATCACATAATTCCTGTTACTCCTATGACTCCCATCATCTCAATCAGGGCAAAGCATGGTGGCAGATAGTGCTGAGAGCCAACCTAACAACTGGCAGTGCTGTGGACAAAACACTGACTTGATCAGGTGGCAACCCCTGAGCCCAAGTTGGTGGGCCCCTGCCTCAGTACCAGGGGCTGACTTGTGATTAGTCTACATTAACTATGGTCGCCTAGTCCTTTGGATATTAGTTGGTTTGGGGATGGGCATTTCTTCAAGTTCTGACTAATGAGATGAAAGGGGAAGTTTGCTCGGTATGTTTATAGGTCTGTTCTCAAGTTGAATTTGTATGTAAGTTGGGACAGGTGTATCTACCTATTGCCTGTAATAGCCTCCATTCATAAGTGCAAGTTGTATGTAAGATACATGTTTGTAACTCAGGGACTGCTTATATGTATTTTCCTACTTTGAATATCCAGGCATTGCTACTAAAAACCAACGTTTTTATCTATAATTTATAAGGTAGATATAAATAATTTGTATATTTATTAGGATAATTTCCTAGCTGGCAATAATAAATTGCTTTGGCCTAAAAAATAACTCAGTGTATTTCAGAGAATTTTCAACATATCAAGTCAAGTGTCTTGAGGAAGAGGCACCATTTTTAAAAATTTGCACTGAGGTATTATCTAATGGCAACCCTAGTGGTGACATGGTTAATGAAGTAGTTGTACTTTAGCTACTCCTGCTACCAAGTTCCAAGCTCTTGGCCCTGGCACAGCTCCCAAATACAATATTCTCTCTGAGGAGTATGGTCACAGCCCCATTCATTTATTTGACAACAATTTATTGAGACTCTCCTATGGGGCCAGCCTATTGTTCTACTAGATTGGCCTTGTGATCATCTGGAAAGCAAGGCCACACTTGCTCCTACAGGGCTTGAGAGCAAACTCAGGGAGACCCACCTTGGACTGAGCAGAGAACCCCACTAGGTTTCTTCCTTTTCCTTCTTTGCAGTTATTCAATCTCAAGGAAATAAAAATGATGAAGCCCAGGAACAGTGGCACAACAGCGAGAGAGATATATGGCACCTCCTGCATTTTGTCATCATGATAATGTTGGCACATAGTCATTTTGATGTCCATGTTAAACGTAAGGAAGTTGAGGCTCAGAGCAGTTAAGTGGCTTCTTGAAGATAACTGAGATTTGATCCTAGGTTTCTTGGGCTCTGAAGGTCCCAATTCCAAGGTTCATGAGTCCTTCACAAGGAATAATTCTCTCTCTAATGTTTCTGTCAATTGAGGGGGTTGGCTTCTTCTCACAGTTGATTAAGGAGCAGAAGTGGTTTTAGGTCACTGCAGGGTTCTTTTATTCATTAACCACCATTCATACACAGCCTTTGAAGGCATTTAGAGACTGGGGGAAAATTATTGCTCTTAAATACAAAATGACACTGCCAAGTAAAACTTAATTAATGTGTTCAATTAAATGGCTGCAAGATTTAGTATGCCAGCTCTATGCATTGCTAAATTTGGAAAACATAAATTTGGTGTCTAATAATTCACAAATTTTACAGAAACTTCTGTATATTTAAATACAATTTATAAATCAAAATTTGTTCTTCCTGAAATCCTTGAGTGTTCAGGAGAACTAAGAAATCATGGCCAAAGGCTAAATAAAGGAATGATTACACACAACTAAATAGTTTCAAAAGCAAATTATAAAAACTATTATAAAATATAAATGTATATTTAATGTGGGATTATGAGTGCTTTTTAAGATATTTTACTTTGTAATTTTTTTCTATAAAAATTTACAAACATATGACATAGTTGAAAAATTAGTGCTATGATCACCCATATATACATCACCTAGATTCAATACTTGATATTTTGTCATATATGCTGTAAAAAAAAAAATCAAAATCTTGGGAGCACCCATATCTCAGTGGGTAGGGTGTTGGCCACATACACTGAGGCTAGTGGATTTGAATCCAGTCTGGGCCTGCTAAAACAACAATGACAACAACAACAACAACAATAGCCAGATGTTGTAGCGGGCACCTATAGTCCCAGCTACTTGGGAGGCTGAGGCAAGAGAATCGCTTAAACCAAGAGTTTGAGTTTGCCGTGAGCTGTGATGCTACAGTACTCCACACAGAGTGACAGCTTGAGACTCTGTCTCAAAAAAAAAATTAAAATCTTAGGACCCTTTCCCCCCAACTTCTTATATAAAAGAGAAAGGAAAGACCTCAGGCACCTGTGAAGAACAAGTCTCACAGGTCACATTCACTAGGAAAATTTCTTGCTGGCCTCCTATAAGCAAGGACATGCAAAGTGTAACTTTAGGTCTGCAGGGTACTTCTAGCTCTTAAAACTAAAGTCTATTCTGATTTCATGCTAATAATGAATTATAAGCTTTCTTTATAAGCACAGAATAGAGATAAGACAGGATCAGACATTCTTCTACTCACCCAGTGACATTTACATAATTGATGCTTCTTTCACTCCTTTTTTCTCCCCTAATTTATCCCTCTAACTTAAAATGGGAATATTTTCTTATCCTATGTAAAATGTAGATTTTCCTGGGTCTTACAGGAGTGTAACCATTTCGTCTCACTAACTTCTGTCCATTTTTTCTATACGCCTTTAAAATAATGTCTATTTTTCTTTATTTTTTTTTAAAGAGGGGGGTCTCTGTTGCTCAGGTTGGAGTACAGAGGCTTGATCATAGCTCACTGCAAATTCAAACACCTGGGCTCAAGAAATCTTCCTGCCTCAGCCTCTCAAGTAGCTGGGGCTATAGGCACATACTACCATGCCCAGGTCATTTTTCAAGTTTTTGTAGAGACAAGGTCTTGCTACGTTGCCCAGACTGATCTCAAACTCCTGGCCTCAAGAAATCCTCCTGATTCAGCTTCTCAAAGTGGTGGGGTTACGGATATGTGCCACCATGCCTAGCTTCTGGGGGCCTTTAAGTGCTAAAACTCCTAAATTTCCCTTTGAAAAAACAGCCACAGGTTGTGTATGGTTCACGTTTTCCCCAAGTATGTCTGAGACTTTTATTTAATAAACCTCCATAGACTGACATTTTTGCCTCAGTCGCTTATTTTGAGTCAAGAAATGGTGGCCATATGAATGGACACCTCAGAGTAGAGCCCTTTTTGACTGTTAGCAATTTGTCCCATTGGGGCTAAGGTACTAGCTAGAAATTTACTCCAACCAATAGCGAGCATTGCCAAGATCAAAAGGTGGCTCTGTTGCCACCCAACCAGCTTCACTGCCCAATGCCCAAGAGGAAGCCCATATCCAGAAAGAGCAGGGTTTACAGCAGAGAAAGAGTTTATTTCACATAGTGCTAAGTGAGGGGATGGGAGGAATTTCTCACATCTCCTTCTCCGAGAATTTGGGAGACAGAGTTTTGAAAGACAGTTTTGTGAGGAGAGTTAGGCAATCAGGGTCTCCTAACTGGCTGGTTTGGGGGTGGAGCCATCAGTTCTTTGGCCTGGGCCAATGTCCCTGTGGGCCATCCAATCCACTGGAATGCAGGACCTGAAAGCTATCTCAGAACTACCCCTAGGTTCCAGATGGTGTTATCTACAAAGAAAAGTTAAGAATCTTTACAACTGACAATTACGGGTTTGAAGGCTAGGAATCTTAATAATGGCAACTATGCATGACTCCAGGGTGAAGGAGCCAAAGGAGGGAACAGTGATTATTATCAAGCAAATGAGGGGACAGCGGCTGATTATCATCATGATTTTGGCTAAGCCTGTTCCTTCACCGAGGTTTGGGGCCCTTCCTCAATTTGGAAGGGCCAATTTATACGCGTGGTTTCAGCTCTCTCCTGAGGTTCCTGGATCGCCCAAACTCTTTGGTCTGAGAACCAAGGTTTATTTTGCTGGGGAATTGCTCTAAGGAGTTTTCTCAGTTCCAATGAAGAGGGCAAACTCCCTGGAGAGCAGGATTAGCTTGGGGCCCATCTCCAAGTGAGGAAGGAGCTGGTATAGGGTTTCATTTTAGAATCTAATAGGTGAAGGTTAAGGTTTACTGGCAGCTGGCTGTAACTTCTCCTAGGCTTAGGGATCGCAGCAATACACTAACTCTGATTTTGATTTTCATCTGTCTTACATTAGATTTGACCAGTTCTTGGTTAAAACTGATGCAAGTTCTAAATTACGAGGAAGGAGGTCTCTAAAAGTGACTAAAACCCCGTACAGTTGCAGTATACCAGCTGGTTAAAAGAAATACAAATATTTTACCCCCCAAATAGATTTCTTGGACATAGTTTGAGATGGCTGCCACAGAAAAAATGCTACAAACCTGTCTTTTGTGGGGTAGATTTATATCTATAGAGAATATCCATTGATTCAGCTAGGACTTACTTTACCCAATCAGGGAAAGATTAACTGAGAGTCCAACACCTTAAAAGGGTTCAAAAGTAACATGTACTGTTCTTTCTCAGGACCGCTACCCATGTGGCTTTCACCAGCATAACAAAACCCTGATTCCTCAAAAACCTCTGTACCTCACTGAGTTTTCGTCCTATATGCTCCTGTGTATACATGTTAAAAATTATTTTCAATGTTTTTCTTCAATTAATCAATCTGTCTCAGGTCAGGGATTTTCTGGTGAACCTTTATGGGGGAAAGAGCTTTGCTTCCTACAGCTGGAAGCTGCTGTTGTTCCTCTAAAGAGCTGCAGTAGAGGAAACCCAGGAAGCTGATGGGCTGGGGGAAAGGGTAAGACTTTCCTAGCAGTCAGGCTCCTGGCTTTCCTCTCTGTACAATCTGGTTGAACAGAAGGTAAAGATCACTGTTTACGAGGTTTTGATTAATGGGAGAAAAAGGATTGTGTGACTAGTCTTGGTACAGTGGCTCTGGTATACTTTGATACTTAAGTGATGATTTCATCTTGTTTGAGGCCTTTCTCCCAGAAATAGCCATCTTTTTTTTTTCTCTTTTTGGTCTTTGTCGTTCTGTGTTGTTCATGAAGAGGAATACCAGATCCAGTTCCCTCTTGTCTTGTTTTTTGTCAGTAAGAGTTTGTCTTGTGACCATGTGGGAGCCCTCCCTCTTGATCTCCATCACCATCTGGAGGTTACAATTTGCAGGTTGTGTTCTCTGGCCAGTATAAAAATGGCTGTGGATGTGAGATTTTTTTGTTGTTGTTGTTGTTCTAAACATGGCAAGCAACATGGAGTGTTTATCGTAAGAAATCTCATTCATAAAGGGCTTTTGTTGTCTTAAACTTTGTTGCTCTCTTGGCCTATTTCTAGGAGAATGAGAGACTCTTTGGGATTGCTTCTTCTTTGGACACTTAGGAATAAGTATATCATCAAAAATTAATGGCCAAAAGATGGACCCTTTAGACTCCTAAATGTTGGGGGGCCTAATGCAACCCTACATGAACCCTTCCCTCCTTCTCTAAGACAAAGGACACAAAGGACCTAGTTAGCCCCACCCCAGAAGGACCAAACTCACCAAAGCACTCTGAGCAAGCCGTGGGATTTGCCCACCCCCAACAACCCACATAAAAGGGGTTTCTAACTGCCCCTGGGTGCAGATGACATCTTTGCACTGGCCAAGCAGGTCACTGCCCCCTTTCAATAAACCTGACCTAAACTTCTCCAATCCCTCCCAGTCTCCTCTCTGGGCGCCACCGTTTACACCTCTCACTACATTTTTGAAAATGAATTTTAGAGATCTCACATTCTAAATAGTTGCCTGATACTGTTGCCGCACAGCTAGGTTCATCTGCCCCCTTTCCAAGACAAAGCAATATTCAGAAACTGCAGGCTTTACAGCAGAGACAGAGTTTATTCAGCATAGCACTAAGTAAGGGGGTGGGAGATTTCTCTCAAATCCGCCTCTTGAGGAACTGGGCAGGGACAGGGTTTTTAAAAACAGTTTGGCGGGCAGTCAGGGTCTGCTGATTGGCTGGTTTCAGGGCAGAATCAACATTCCTTTGGTATGGGCTGTTGTCTCCGGGGGTCAGGTACGGGAGTGCAGAGCTTTGGGTGAAGGGTCCAAGACCAGATGAGTCAGGTCATTGGTCTGAGTGGGTCAGTCAATGTACTGGAATGCAGGATCTCAAAAACTGCCCCTTGGTTTCCAACAGGCGATGTTATTTATGGAGAAGAGTTAAGAATCTTTATGGCGGCTCGGGGCCTGTGGCTCAATCGGCTAAGGCGCCAGCCACGTACACCTAAGGTGGCAGGTTCGAATCCCCAGCCCAGACCCGCCAAACAACAATGATGGCTGCAACCGAAAAATGGCCCGGTGTTGTGGCGGGCGCCTGTGGTCCCAGCTACTTGGGAGGCGAAGGCAGGAGACTCGCTTGAGCCCAGGAGATGGAGGTTGCTATGAGCTGTGATGCCATGGCACTCTACCCAGGGGGATAGCTTGGGGCTCCGTCTCAAAAAAAAAAAAAAAGAATCTTTATGGCTACCACTTGTGCCCTCTAGCATAGCCATTATAGAGGAGCAAACAAGAGGACAGTGACTAACTATTATCAAGCAAATGAGAGGACAGTGGATGATTATCATCATTGTTCTGGCCGAACAGTGTTCTGTTCCTTCACAGAGTTTGATTAGTACCATTATTTCAGCTCAACCAGCAACTTCCCAGCATTTTGGCTCCATTAGCCTGTTTCTTACCTTGCACCCCTCCATCAGTTGTAAAGGAGGTTTTCTTTTTATTAACCGAGGAATTAGATTAAAGGAAGGACCCATAATGATGTGGTGGCTAGTTTTAAAAAATCTGTTGGCAAAATTAAAGCCCCAAATCTGACCTAAAACATGAAAGTCCCGAGGACCAAGAGATGAACCCAACTACTTACCGTTATCTGATCTTTGACAAGCCAATTAAAACATCCAGTGGCTCAAAAGGGTAGAGCCCCAGCGGCGCCCGTGGCTCAAAAGGGTAGAGCCCCAGCCCCATATGCTGGAGGTGGTGGGTTCAAACCCAGCCCCAGCCAAAAACTGCAAAAAAAAAAAAAATCCAGTGGGAAAAGATTCCCTATTTAACAAATGGTGTTGGGTGAAGTGGCTGGCGACCTGTAGAAGACTGAAACTGGACCCACACCTCTCACCATTAACTAAGATAGACTGTCACTGGATTAAAGATTTAAACTTAAGACATGAAACTATAAAAATACTAGAATAAAGTGCAGGGAAAATGATTGAAGAAATCAGCCTGGGCGAATATTTTATGAGGAAGACCCCCTGGGGAATTAAAGCAACACCAAAAATACATTACTGTGATCTGATCAAACTAAAAAGCTTCTGCACGGCCAAGAACACAGTAAGTAAAACAAGCAGACAGCCTTCAGAATGGGAGAAGATATTTGTAGGTTATGTCTCTGACAAAGGTTTAATAACCAGAATCCACAGAGAACTCAAATGTATTAGCAAGAAAAGAACAAGTGATCCCATCTCAGGGCGGGCAAGGGACTTGAAGAGAAACTTTTCTGAAGAAGACAGGCGCATGGCCTACAGACATGAAAAAATGCTCATCATCCTTAATCATCAGAGAAATGCAAATTAAAACTACTTTGAGATACCATCTAACCCTGTTAACCCCCAGACTCAATTCAAGCACCACTCTGAGAGTCCGAACATCGCTGCAAAGGCACGAGGAATTTTATTTATTCAAGCTCAGAGCCTGGGCTGCCCTTTAAGAAAAAGCGGGAACAGCCCTTACAGACTATTTAGAAAGTCCCTTTATACCTCTTCCTCTTCCCTCCCATTAGACCATCCCACCCCATCCCCTTATTGGTAGGTAAACCATGTCTGTCCTAAACTGACAGGTATAGGGTGGTCGTGTTTAGGGTAGATTGGCTCAGGGACAAGTCTTCTTTGTCTCGGGTGAGCAAATGAGAAGGAAGGGATAAAGGTCGCAAGTGGGGCGAGTGCAGAGTAGAGTGATGAGTGCAAAAAGGGAAGGGGGTCAGGATGCAGGCAGAGTGCACAAGGGGGTTAGTGGGACAAAGGGGAGGGGGTCAGGATGTGGGCTGTAACACCTAGGTATGATAAGGCCCTTGGTATATGGCAGCCTATTGTTCTGAATAATTAGTTTGGCTCCCACAACCCCAATAAGATTAGCCCACATCACAAAATCCCCAAACCAGAGATGTTGGCATGGATGTGGAGAAAAGGGAACACTTCTGCACTGTTGGTGGGAATGCAAACTGATACATTCCTTTTGGAAAGAAGTTTGGAGATCACTTAGGGATCTACAAATAGGCCTGACATTCCATCTTTGAATTCCTCTACTAGGTATATATCCAGAAGACCTAAAATCACTTTATAATAAAGATATTTGCACTAGAATGTTTATTGCAGCCCAATTCATAATTGCTAAGTCATGGAAGAAGCCCAAGTGCCCATGGACACATGAATGGATAAATAAATTTTGGTATATGTACACCATGGAATATTATGCAGCCTTAAAAAAGATGGAGACTTTACCTCTTTTATGTTTACATGGATGGAGCTAGAACATATTCTTCTTCAAGAATGGAAGAAAAAGTATCCAATGTACTCAGCCTAGTATGAAACCAATTTATAGCTTTCATGTGAAAGCTATAACCCAATTATAGCTTCCCTCCCCGAGAAGAAAGGGAAAGGGGAGAGGGAGCAGAGGGGAGGGGAAGGATGGGTGGAGGGAGGGTGATTAGTGGGACCACACCTATGGTCCATCTTACAAGGGTACATGTGAAATTTACTAGGTGTAGAATATAAATGTCTGAACACAGTAGCTAAGGAAATGTGGTGAGGGCTATGTTAACCAGTTTGATGAAAATATTTCAAGTGGTATATAAAACCAGCACATTGTACCCCATAATTGCATTAATGTACACAGGTATGATTTAATAATAAAAAAATCATGAAAGTCCTTTTTATGCTACCCTGGTGGGAATAGATGCCCTGTGGGAATAATCATAAAAGCCAGTTTATTTTGTGGCCCAGTGGTTAAGATTCTATGTTTTGTACCATAGCAGCCTGGGTTCGATTCCTAGCCAGGGACTAAATCTGCTTTGGTTTGCTATTGTGTGAGCCTTCTATTTATTGACCCTTTCATTTCTGTGGATAGCCTTTAATTTCCTGTTTCCTTCCACCCATGGTAGGCACACGAGGCTTTGGGGCTTTTGTGCACAGATGGCAGCGGATCATCTGGGACCTTAGAAAATATGGCTGGTGAGAAATGTGTGTTGTACATCATTGGTCACTAGCCAAACTTTCCTTTCTTTGAGCTTTCTTTGGGGCAGTTCTAGGTACTATAAAACTGTTTCCACCTCTTTGGAGACGCCGCTTGCTTCCTTGATTAAGTTATAACCTTGATTAAGGCTGATTGGTTTCACTTGGAAGGGCGTCTTTAGTTAAAACATTGAAAAGCAAAAAATACCAGGTTATCTGTCCCAGCTGAGATCTGTTCCCATCTACTTTTACTCCTCTCTGCTTCTCCTTCCTCTTGGCAGTCACTCGTTGGGACTATGTAACAAAGAACCTGGATTGAACGTCTAAGGACACAGGCCCCTTAAAGAATTCAGCAAAAAGGTGCTTCTTACGTCCTTTTTGGAGGTTTTCTGTTTTACTCCTGGAGCCGGAAGAGTTGTGAATAGATTCCTCTCAGGTATGAAAGTCTGCTTTTTTTTGCTATCATGTTATCTGATCTCTTTGGCTGTAGGGGAAACCAGGAATTACTTTGTATTGAGAAAAAGTTTGACCTTGGTGAGTCTCATGGCGAAAACCTGCATCCCTGCCTCAGGCCAGTGGTCAGGAGGAACGGGACTGTCTCTTGTTCTTTGTGATATAAGAGATAGCTCAAGTGAAACGTCTGGGTGGCGTTCATAAGATCTTAGCTAAAGATGGGATTAATGCAGGTGGAGGGCATGAGACTGGTTTAGCGGAAAATGGGATGAATCCGGGCATTGATTTTGTATTCTGAGACTCTGCTAAACTTATTTGTCAATTTGGGGACGTTCTTGGCAGAGTCTTTGTGGTTTGCTAGATGTAAGATCATATGTCAGCAAAGACTGATGGCTTGACATTTTCTGTCCTCATTTGGATGCCCTTGGTTTCCTTCCCTTGTCTGATTGCTCTGGCTGGGACTTACGGTGAGTGGAGGAGATGATGGGCCACACTGTCTGGCTCTGGGTCTAGGCAGGAATGCTTTTCATTTTTCCCCGTCCAGTATGATGTTGGCTTTTGTAGTTTTGAAGTATGTTTCATCTCAGCCCGTTTTGTTGGGCGTTCTTAGAAAAGGGTACAAAGCTTGGTTGGGTGCTTTCGGTGTCTAATGAGATGAGCGTGTGGTCTTCGTTTTTGCTTCTGTTTGTGTAGTGGGTCACATTTGTGGATTTGTGTGTGTTGGACCTGGGGTGGAGCCTATTTGGTCACAGTGGGTTGGCCTGCTGGCGTGCTGCTGAATTCAGTTTGATAGAATTTTGTTGAGAGTTTTTGCATCTGTTTGCTTGGGGAATATTGGCCTGCAGTTTTCTTTCATTGTATCCTTTTCTGGCTTTTGGTATCCCGTTTGCACACGTAGCGTTTTTGCAGTAGTCAGGGATAACGTTTTGTGTTTCTGTGGTATCAGTTGTAATATCTCCTTTTTCGTTTCTGATTGAGCTTATAGGTGTCCTTTTCTGCTTTTGGTTAATCTAGCAGGAGGCCTGTCACTTTATCTTTTGGTGGATTCAAATAAGATGTATTACTCAATACTTGAATTTGTCTGTTCTGTACATAATGTGTCCGTGACTTGCCATGTGACATGGGCTGGGCCTTGGGCTCTGAGTTGAAGATCAGAGTCTCTTTTCTGCTTTTCATAGGCTCCTAAGTTGATTAACCTTTTTGACCCTTTAGAGTCATTTCCTCATATGTGAAGTGGGGATAACCAGAAAGTTGTTTGGAGGATTTGAATGGAGGCTAACTGAGAATCCCTTTCATAAACGAAAACACATATAAGCTTTGTGAATCATTATTCAGATAAGCGATTAGGACAAAATAACGAGACCTGGAAAAGCACTCTGTCCTCCCTGGAGCCATGGCCAAAGTGAGTGACCCATCCCTTGAATTGAACAGGGAGAGTCCATCTTGGTATCTGTTCATGGGAGAACTACCCGAACAAGGCCCTTGCCTGGCTTGTGATCTGGATGGGAGCAAATATTGCCTCTGGTTCTGATCAAAAAGCCTGCACTTCCCTGCAAACGTGTTCATTTTACTCTAAAAATAGTACTTTATTTTGTGTGTTAGAGCTTACTGCATGGCAGACATCCTTCTAAAGATGTCAACTCATGTGTGTCACATGAAAAGTGTGATGAACTGTTTTTATCCCTGTCTTACAGATAAGGAAACTGAGGCACAGAAGCATTAGGTACCTCACCCCAAATAACTGATGGAGTGTGGTAGAGCTTGGAAAAGGAGAAATACGGTTTATTATTCCATTAACCAACAAGTGATTTTAACACACACAAATTTTAAAAATCTAACAAACGAATACCTAAGTACAAAAAGTTTTCTTTTATCAATGAAAACCTGGGTCTTTTATCACTGTAAACTTTATTTCTATGAACATGAGGGCATGATAAAGAGCAGCCGTAAAAATACCTGCAAAGATAATTCCGTGTATCACTACATTTGAAAATTGAAACAAAACCCATCTCTAGCTCATCCTAATCGCGTCTTCTTCTCCGGAGAGTCACATTAAGCATTGAATTATGCATCTTGCATTCCCAGTGCTGCTTGGTGGGCTGCTGTATTCTAAGGACACTTCAAAGCAGCTAAAATTAGCAAATTAACATAAATCCAGGTCCTAAAGGGGTATTTGGAACCCGAGGTTTATTACTTTTATTCGCTCAACAGTAAACATTTAATGAGTACCTGCTATTTGCCAGGGGTATCTCTAGTTGTTTGAGAATAAATATAATTAAAACCCATCTCTGTCCTCAGGGAATGCATGCAGCGTGTGGTTGCCAGGGTACCAAGCTACATTGCACTGCTTAACAGTAAGGGTCTAGTGAGGTGGGAGGTCAGAATTGCAAGAGTGGGGAGTGCTCTGGTAGGTCGGCAGGGCAGGCGCTGCTTCAGCTGAGTCTTAAATTATAGCTATTTTGTAGAAGGAGAAATCGAAGCTTGAGAGGTTTGGTCATTTCCCAATGGGTTCAAGACCCAGAATTGGAGGCCAGATCTTCCTACCTCTGATATAGTGCTCTTTCCTCAACAAAGGAGGGAGGCATCATGTGATATAACGGGCCACCAACTTGCTCTCACATGATAGACGATTCCAAGGTGCTCCAATTTGTTCATTTAATATGATCTTTGCAAGTGGTAGGAATCTGGCAATTACGGATAAATAGGACATTGATTACAGTGGTTTCTGTGTAACTGTCAGAGCAAAATGTAGTCCCTGCACCAGGAGTATCAGTCTCACCAAGGAACTTGCTAGAAATACAGATTCCCTGGCCCCACCCCAGGAACACTGAATTAGGAACACTTGGTATGGATCCCACTTGCTGTGCTCTCCAGGTGATTCTGATGGAATTAAAGTTTGAGAATCGCTATCTCACTTTCACGTGTGTCTGCTTGTTGACCAGTTGTCCAAATGTCGTGGCTATAATTCATGCATTTATCTGATGGGCAAGGGGGACTGGGCTCTTGTTACTTAAATGTGTGTGTGGTTGGTGGACTAGAAGCGCCACATGACCTGGGAATTTCTTGGAAATATAGGATCTAGTCAGGCACCTGTAGTCCCAACTACTCGGGAGGCTGATGCAGGATGATCATTGAGGTCAGGAGTTTGAGGCTGCAGCCAACTATGATGATACCAGCGCACTCCAGCCTGGGTGACAGAATAAGATTCTGTCTCTTAAAAGAAAGTGAAAGAAAAAAAGAAATGCAGAATCTCAAGCTTGTCCCCAGAGCTCCCAGACCAGAGTCTTCACTTTAATAAATACTCAGGTGATTTATATCCACATTAAAGGTGGAGAGGCACTGGGTTAGATAACATTCAATTCCAAAGTCCAGGTTGTATAACTCTGTGAGTTTTAACATGGTCACAGATCAAAGTGTATAAAAAGTTAAAGAAAAATAACCCCTTGGCTATAACTGTTTCATCACTATGTGAATACAGAAAGAAAGCCGTTGACATTTCAGCCCAATTTTTTATAAAAGGAACCAAAACACAAAAAACCCCATTTATTTTGGTGTCAGCTGCTCACCAGGTATTATTTTTATTTTTATTTTTTTTGAGACAGACATTCACTCTGTCACGGTGCCATGGCATCATCAGTGCTCACAGCAACCTCTGTCTCTTGAGTTCAAGTGATCCTCTTGCCTCAGGCTCTGAGTAGCTGGGACTATAGGTGCCCACTACGACTCCCCACTGGTTTTTCTATTTTTAGTAGAGATGGGATCTCACTCTTGCTCAGGCTGGTCTCAAACATGCAAGCTCAAGCGATCCATCTGCTTTGGCCTCCCAAAGTACTAGGGTTACAGCCATGAGCCACCACACCTGGCTCTGCCAGGGATTGTTCTAAGCACCAGGAATACAAATGCCTGTGAAATGCAGGTATTCTGCTAAGCAGAACAGATTAAAAACCAAAACTAAACTCTAATACTGGAATAGAAACATTGTTAAGAGACAGGAAGCTTGGAGGAGAAACTATTACTCGGGAGTGCAGTTGGAGGGGCAATCACGGAGGGCTGCCTGGGGAAGTGATCTCTGAGGTGGGATTTGGAAAGCCCAGGACTTCAATAGTTAAGCAAAGAGGAGGAATGACAGTCCAGACAGAGAGGCTCCTTTGATCAAAAGTACAGAGACATGAAACAGCTTGGAGTGTTCATGGAAATAAGAGTTTTAAGCTGAGGGAATTTGCATTTCAGAAAGATCACTCTGATGCAGTGGCATCACCCCTAAAATCCGAGGGCTCTTGCAAAGTGTAAATGATTCCTTGTTGCTAACAGAGGGGGCACCCGTCTTTTCTCTGGGGATGAGAGCTGTAGGCCTAGAACAGCGGAAGAAGGAAGAGAGGAGGGAGTTGTTTTATTTTTGTGAAAACTTCATGCTTCTACAAAAACCTATACATGGATGAGGTTATTTTTTAAAATTTTATTTCTCATGCTGTATGATTCTCCCAATTACAGTATCCAATTTAATGGATTTTGTGTGTATTCATAGTGTTAGACAGCCACCACCACAATCATTTTTAGACTATTACTCTAAAAAGAAAGCCCAAACTCCCCAGGTGTCTGTCACTCACCACTTTCCCCATCATGTCACCCTGGGCACCCACCAATCCACTTCCTGTCTGTATAGGTTTTTCTATCCTGACATTTGGTGTGAGTGGAATGGTACACTATGTGACCTTCTGTGTCTGGCTCCCTTCACTTGGCACGTTTTCTAGGCTCTGTCATGCTGTCACACGCATCAGAACGCTTTCGTTTTATGGATGAATGATAACATCCTGTATCATATGGAGCAGATTGATCAACAGGAGAAAGGGCTTACAAACATATTTAATGTGCATCGGGGGCCTTCAGAATGAAGACCCAACCTTCACCTTGAGGTTCCAGAAAGAATGGGGGCCCAGAGCATGGCCTGAAACAGGTTAAGGTGGCAAACCAGATTTTAGTGGCCAGAGGGGTCACGGGAGGGAGAAAGAGGCTTGGGAGCAAAGGCAGTCTCCTTCTGGAGCTGAAGCCTCAGAGGTAGCAGTCCTCAGAAAGAATGTATGGCAGAGGTCCCTTTTCAGACCCCTAAAGGTGTCAGACTCTCAATCTTCCTAGATTCAGACAGTGAGGCTCTCAGATTTTCTACACAGATGCAAATCTCCTCCGCAAAAGATAGCTTTTCAACTACTTTTATATTTCCAGCCCTTCTTTTTTTTTTTTTTTTTTTTTTTTTTTGAGACGGAGCCTCAAGCCGTCCCCCTGGGTAGAGTGCATGGCATCACAGCTCATAGCAACCTCCAACTCCTGGGCTCAAGCGAGTCTCCTGCCTCCGCCTCCCAAGTAGCTGGGACCATAGGCGCCTGCCACAAGCCTGGCCATTTTTTGGTTGCAGCCATCATTGTTGTTTGGCGGGCCCGGGCTGGGGATTCAAACCCGCCACCTTAGGTGTACGTGGCTGGCGCCTTAGC